>MJUU01011878.1:46605-65664 GCA_002080025.1 Modiolus philippinarum | reverse complement strand
AAGGGCTTCTTCAAAATAAAGATAAAAAACTGGCCCAGTCCTTTAATTTCAGCTTCCGTTATATAGATGATATTTTATCACCAAACAATCCTCGCTTTGGTGATTTTCTTCATCTTATATATCCAAAAGAGCTAGAAATAAGAATACTACAACTTCCACATCAGCCTCGTTCCTTGACCTTCATCTTGAAATTGACAAAAGAGGTACACTATTGACTAGGCTATATGACAAAAGCGATGACTTCACTTTTCCAATAGTCAACTTCCCCTTTCTTTGAAGCAACATTCCAAAAGCACCAGCATACGGAGTTTACATCTCCCAACTCATTCGCTACTAAAGGGCCTGTGGTCGATACAGTGACTACCTTGATAGAGCTCGATTTACTACAAATAGGCTACTTAAGCAAGGGTATGTTGCCCATAACTTGAGGTCATCACTACAGAAGTTTTACGGTCGACATCACGATCTTGTGGACCGCTATGAGATATCTGTTTCCCAGATGACAACAGATCTTTCTCTTTGCCACTAAAATTTGATTTTCCTCTACCGGATTTGACTTTACCACCGGAGCTGACATGTTCAACACGGCGGGTGTCTTATAAGAAGCAAGAGATGCTTACTCTACCGGTGCACCTGATATCACCCATGGTTTTATTGGGTCCGTGTTGTTCATTTTTGTATATGTGCGTGTCTTCTTTTCTTTTCTGTGCCGTGCTCATGTTATGTCTTCATTTCTTCGTTTTTCCGACGTTACCATTGTCCTTGGATTGTTCTTTTCAGACTGACGGTTCGGTTCTAACTTATTTTAGTATGTTTAATTTAGCAATACTTATAATATTGTGTCCTTAATATATTTTTCACTTATTTTTTTTCTATAGTTTTTCAGGAGAGATGCCTTAAGTACTGGCTTTCTGTAAAACTTGTATTGTGGTTTTAATCTTTCTATAAATGTTGAATGTCAGCTAGTCTACCAAAATAATGCAAGAAATGCACACGATGCACATTTTCAGTGTTTGAGGCAACACTCCATACAATACATTGTTCTGAAGTTGATACATGAAATTCATGATAAGTGATCTTCAGGATTTCAATAATTTTAAAAACCGAACTGAACTAAGAACATAAAAAGAAAAATATTTGTCAATATGTTTTTAAATATAACAAAAAAATGGAATTCACTATGAATTAAGTTTCTGCATATGGCTATTTCGACATCTTATATCTCCTCGGTGCAGACCAAATCAAAACATCGGAAATCAGTAGCCGAAATACAGTGAAACCTGTGTAATCCGACACACTGTGGGACCATAAAATGTGTCGGATTATACAGGATGTCTGAATACTCGGGTTTAAAAGGCATTTAAACGCTATCTTTGGGACCAATAAATCATGTCTGATTTGACAGGATGTTGGAATACTCAGGTGTTGGATTAGACAGGTTTCACTATATATGTAAAACTGATAGTAAGAGAACAAACTACCGAAATGATGTAGATATAGAAGCCAAAATGGGCATAGGACAGAGCTATAAACAAGAGGGAGAGACTCCTTACTTTTAATTCACATTTTTTTTTACAAATTCAGATAATGTAAGTTTCCAAATTAAGTCGGTGTTCAACCCAGCACCAAAGTATGGCTACTGGGTTGGTAAATAGCCTCAGGGACTAACAGTTCCAAATACAAGTTCATCAAATTTTACAAAAAATATTGTGAAGAATTTTTCCCATAAACGAATCAAGAGAGATAGAGAGAGAGAGAGAGAGTGACAAGAGTTGAAAGCCGATGATGCTTTAACAGTTGACTCTTTTTGGGAAATGTTTCTTGACAACCATAACAACGATTATTCGACATTTTGCCAACCTAGTAGTCAGCACTTCGGTGCTGACCCGAAAGCCGATTTTTATTAAGAACCGTACAATTTTTGTAATTTCTGTTTAAAACTTTTTTTGTAATTTCTGTTTAAAACTAAGGAGTATCTCCATTATACAAAGCTCTGTCCTTAGCTGATTTTGGCTTTACAATTAGATCTTATTGATTATTTGCACTCTATCAGTTTTTAAACATTTTTGAGTTTATGGCCTTCCAAACGTTTAGATTTTTTCTGCACTGATGAGACATAAGTTGTCGAAATGCGCATGTGCAGAATTTAAATTCACAGTAACTTCGGTATTAAGTCATTTGCGTCAGTTTTGGTTGACAGTCAAAGAAGGTTGTTTTCCAGCAGTTCAAAGAAGAAGATGACGATGACACAAAGAAAGCTTGGAAGTATGCGAAAGATAAAAGGCAGTATTTCTTGGATGCAGTATTGGATTCATATGACTCATCATCGATTGAAGACTACGAATCCACATAAAGGATCATAGACCAAAGACTATTGGGATAGGGAGGAATGGAAAATGCGGCCTATAACTGTAGAGTNGATTATTGCAATTGGGCTCTATGCGAATTAGAACATGGTCAGACCTTATATTTGTCTTCATTTTATACCTCGCTGTCGCTCGGTATAAAATATTGACAAATATAAGGTCTGCCCATGTTCTAATTCGCATAGAGCCCGCTTGCAATAATCTATATCTTAAGCAGCAGCAGTAGTAGTAGCAGAAGCCCGGTCATCCTGGTGCATTGGCAGCAATCATACCACGTATTTGGCGCAGTAGCAACAGCAGCAATCATACCTCGTGACATAGACATAATCTCGTAAACAGCAATTCTAAATCAAGAGTTATCTCGCCGTAATCTCGGTTGCAATCAATAAACCTAAAAAGCGCTGGAAAAATAGAAAAGAGTTATTTCCCTGTATGAACACGGGCGCGACATAAGACACATATCAACCAACAATTTGCTTAGCAAATAAAAGAACTATGGGTGCTACCAAGAATTATCTCCCATTGATGAGCACGGACACAAACAAATAATAAAAAAAGCGGGAATAAGTATAAGCAAGAGTTATCTCCCTTTATGTACGCGGACGTGATACAAAACACCAACAAATCAACATAAATTCCCACCACTTACGAACGCGGACCTGACAGAAGACACCCTCAGAAATACAATACAATGATAACTGCCGAAGAAATCCCAACGGCCACGCCCGATTCTTTCCGACAAGGGAATATATCCAACTACTGGTCTACAATTGAGGACACAAGCTGCGAGTTGTACTTATGTCAAACGAGACCCCGTCGAGGTGACATGATGTTCCAACAGTCATCTCCTGTTAACATGGCCGAATATGGTCTCAATAAAGGGTACTTCCGGGCACGCATGAGCAACTGAATCACTTCTACTTCTGGTTACGTCACTTCCGCTTCCGGTCATGTTCCTCGGGTGACGTCACTCATGGTAACGTCCCTTCCGGCACCACCTCGACAAATATTAGAAGAAAACCTCCTATATACTACTCATGCAGTAACACAACATCCTCCACATCGCATTTACATTACCATTTAAGTGATGGAAATCTGAAAAACATAATTTTAGTTTCTACGACCAAAAGTTATTCACATGTATACAAAGAATGAGGGTTATGGCTTACACTTAGCTTACCGAAGTACTCTTTATAAATACATACCGATTTCGCGCCAAGATGATGGCTCTGAAAACCTTATTTATGTTTTTAGCTCATGTTTCTGTAGCCAGGGTGAGTTTTTTTCCATTACTTAGTGTCTGTCGTCCGTCCTAAACTTTTTTTTTCAAAAATCTTTTCCTCTGAAACTTCTAGACCTTTTAAAACTAAACTCGGCCTGGATCATCACTAGTTATGTGGATTCAAAATGAATTCGGTTAGTCCGATGATTGAGAAAAATAGATCATAGAGTTGAAATGCTGTTTTGGTAAATAACTCGGAAAATAAAACCGTTGCAGAAATCAAAATCTGACATTGGATAAAACTTATCAGCATGACAAAATCTACCTACCTTGCAATTAAAAAAAAAACTTGTGAAGTCATTATCATATTTTCGTAAAATTTTACAAATTTTGTTGTTTTTGACCTTTTATTAAAAACCTATAATAGATAGAGATTGAATCAAAATTGCAAAAATTGTTTAGCGTATCAAGATCTTCCCACTCATTAAATCTAAAGAAAATCTAAACACCCATAAAGGAAATAATTGACCTTTATTTGTCGAATTTTTGTTGCTTTTATGCATTTAATCTTATATTTAAAAAAAATAATAATAATAAAGGTTATTTTAATTGACAAAATTTGCAGCATGTCAATGACTGCATTTAATAATCATGGTTATGTCATTTCACTAAGTGTTACTGCCTTTTTTTCGATAAATTATAAAGATATGTCCACAGTTAGTTTTATTAATATTTTTTCTCTACGTCTCTTGGCCAACTGGAACTTTACATGGTCAAAATGGTCCGTTACTGGTCGCCTTCGAAAAATATCGCTAATATTAGATCACGTTATGAACAAACAATATTTAATTTAGCAGCTGAGGTTAGATAAACAACAATAAGATTATTACACAGTATGTTAGTGAACTAATATGGTATAGAGGCATCGACGCAGTGGTATCAATAACAAATTATTTCATATCACTTTTGTTACAAAAAAATTCAATTGGTTCAATTACTATCACATGGTATACTGTTTTTCAACATACAGCTCCAAAAATACTCCGAGCGGGCTGTATTTCCTCAGAGGGCTGTATTGAGATCCGATACAGCCCGCTGAGGAAATACAGCCCGGTGATGACGTCAGCAGAACAATTACATATATTTAGCTTAAAAATCACAATTTATTGTTTTTTTTTTCAATCTGTCATCCGAAAGAGATAAGGAAAAAATTAATTGATCTCACATTGTTTCAAATATTAATCAGTTTCATAAACCTCACATTCAACTGTCTATGTTTTTTAATTTCACTTTTACTTTTATTTAACTATTTTCGTAAATTGCCGACACTTAAAAAAAGAGGAATACATTAACCTTAAGCGTTTGACTGGTTGTTCAATGAAATAAAAGTAATAGAAACTTGTGTATCGGGCTGCATCAGATTTACAGACTGCCTAAGGACCTTGATGCGGACCTGTACCTTGTTACAGCCCTTGCTTTCGGCTCGGGCTGTAACAAGGTACACGGTCTGTATCGCGGTCCTAAGGCAGTCTGTAAATCCGGATGCAGCCCTCTACACAAGTTACTATTACATAAATACCAAAGTTTAATGATATATTTCTAGTCTTTATTAAATCTTTATTAAAAGTTAAAAAAAGGTCACCAGGTAATAAGCCTAATGCCTGGCCATTTTATTCAGGCAATAGGTCTATTTCCTAGTGCCTGAATCGTTTCAGAAAATAACATTATTGCCTAGGCATTAGTTTATTGCCCAGGGAATAGGCATAATGCCTGATTTTGCTTATTGCCGCTAACATATACAATGTTAGTAACTTAAATATTGGGACTCGAGTATAGCCCAAAACTTAAATTTACTGACCGTGTAAATACTATATTAGGTTATTAACATACTGTGCAATGTTTATATCCTACCGATAGTCCAATAATCCAATAAACATATAAAAACTTGTGAACACCGCAACAAAGTATTAATGTTTCCATGGTTACATCATGTAATGGCAGCCATTGACTGTACATTTTTCACGGTCACCCAATATGGAATAAATACAGTCAGCACGTGACGTCGTTTGACCAATCAGCGTTTCGAGAATTTACTAGAGTTAGGATATACAGTAATATAGCAATAGCAACAAATTTCAGCTGCCTTTTAATTAAATTTTTAATTCTCGACCAACATTCTGGATACTCCTCTGGAATCTGCAATAGTTTAAAATAAGGGGGTTTGGTTAGATGGGCTCTGGTTGACGAAAGGAGGAACAGAAATATTAATTATAAACAGTAAAACAGTCGAATGAAGTAACAAAATAAGCCTATTTCTATAAAAGATCAAAATGTAAACAAGAAAGGCAATAGCCGAACATCTTCTTATTCTATACTATGTCTACATATATCTCCTAAACTATATGATTAAGTCCCTTAAACACCCTACTTGAAGGTCCTCATGGGGGAGGGGGTCCTAGGAATCAAATAATTATTAAATTTTTGCCTTGGTAATCAAATAATCATTAAAATTTTCCTTGGTAATCAATAAATTTTTGGCTTAGTAATAAAAAAATATATAAAAATGCAAGCTAATAATCTAATAATCATTAAATAAATGCTCTCGTAATCAAATAATCATTAAAAAATAGTCTGATAATCAGGTAATCAAGAAACCCATGACGGGCCTCCAACTTCAAAGAAATTAGAACATGAACTGACAATTTAAAAAAGATTCATGTGTCCGACATTTAATACTGGCATTATCCCGTCTGCAACATGAACTTTGATAAATTCAAACTATTTGGCCTGTAACAGCCCAATAAATTCAATAAATGAAACAGCTTTCCTAAATACTGTTATTTGACTCTAACATTTGACCGACTGAAAAGTACACTGAGAATTCATTTTTGATCTTTTTGTTTTTTGTTTTTTTTCAAAAATCTTAAAACGGATGCCCAGAACGAACAAGACTGAATAACAGCAACGGCTTATATACTTGTCTAGTACATCACGGCATTTTAGTGTGTCCGACACAAAAAGACAACAGTTTTGACGTTTTCCACTGCTAATGTAACGTCACGACATGCTTTGCACTCTACCAACCAACACTTATTAGAAATTCTTTTCAACGTAAATAACAACAGCAACATAGCGACGACAGCATCCGTGACCTGTGCTGACCGATTTTTCAAGATGAGAGATTATCAAAGCGGCTGACATATCACACCGATATTGTAAGGTTCCATAGAAACACAATAATGCAAGCCTGTTGATCAAATAAATGTGAAATAGAAACTTCTTAAGAAACATCTCATGAAAATGCGAAAAGGGGGTTCATGTTCTCAATCTCAGATCTTTTATACATTTACTCCCACAGCTATGCATAAGTATATTATTACTCAAATAAGCTCATATATTCACTAACTTTCATACTGCATAAAGTTAAAAGCGTGATTTCAACTTACACCGCAATAATGGCTTCAAAAGTTCTGGTGTTCGCTGGTCAATTTTAAAATAACAAGAATATCAATTAAATGTGATTTTTTGTTAGAAAATTGAATAAGAAACTAGAATGTCAATTGTTCCAAGAACAATTGATAGGTATTTTCCAAAGTCCTAACAAACTGTTTTTTTTCCTTTTTTTAAACTATCATTTTAATCATTAAACAAACATTCTAAGCTTCATATGTATCTATTTTTGATAATTTAAACGCCAAGTACAGTCGTTTTCTTTGACTTTGACATTAACCTCATTCAAAGGTCAAGTCCCACTTAAATCTTTTTTTAATGGAAAGTCCTCTTTATCTGCAAAGAAAGCTATTAATATAACACCTACATCATTCACAAAAAAATGTGTTTTTGGTCTATCAACATATAACAGTTGGTCTTATTATTTTGGACCCAAAGTAAAAAATGAAAAGAAATACACGTTTTCTTTGTCACATTTAATTAGTTATCTGTAACAGCTGTAGAGCTGCTTACAATTTCTAAGACGATTCTGTTTCTGAAAACAGATCGGATTCACAGGGTCAGTCTGATCAAAACCTGACAAGGCTGATAAATGGTACCAAGTATCAAAAGAAAGTAATATTTAAATTCTCTTCTTTTTTTTTTGCGGTCGTATAATGGTATGGCGTTGGTGTCGGCGTTTTTGGGCAGCATTGGTTCTAGTAGACGGATTATTATCAAATTTTAGTATGATGTTTCTTGGCACATGCGTAAACTAAGATTTCGATTATAGATTTTTGGCCCCGCCCGTTTTACAATAAAGGGCCAAAAAAGGAGAAAAATTGTTTTTTTTTTTACATAATCGACCCTAGAATCTTTAACGTAGTATGTACAGTTCTCGAGATAAATTTGGGCAAATCTAAAAAAAAAAAAATGTTTGTATTTTTTGTCCAATTATGATGTGGTTTCCATTGGACTCCTTATGAAAAATTAAGACAGCGCTCAACTATTCTAGGTTTTTGGTAACTTGTTTCTTTTCCCAAATATGAGGGCCGAATGTGGCCAAATTGAAAATTTACAGATTACCTAATATTTTCATTTTTCACCGGATTTTGATGGGAGTATTTTGATTTTTTTTAATCTCTTGATATATGCTCACGGCAATATTCAACGTATTTGGTATAGGGGGGTCAAAGGGACCATGATTGCATTTTTTAAATAATGCGAAATTTCATTTTTGATCAGATTTCGATTGGATTTTTTTCTTTGGATTCCTCTTGATATAAGCTTTTAGTTGTTAAACAATGGATTTGTTGTAGCTCTTATAAGGGGTCAAAGTGGTCAAAAATCGTAATTTTTCTAGATATGTCAAATTTTTATTTTGATCACATTTCAATGAGATTTTTTCTTTGGATTCCTCTTGTTGTAAGCTTGGGTTGTATGACAAAAGATTTACCATAGCTCCTTACCCTTTCCGCACTGTTAAGGGGCAAAGGGTTCAAAATAGTTTTTTGAAAATATGTAAAAAAAATTATTGGACTATAATAGGATTGGTATCTCCGGATTCCTCTTATATTAAGGTTAAAGATGCCTACTTCGACATACCTCTTATAATTTCTGATCTATATAAGGAATCAAAAGGGCTAATTTAATTTTTATTTTCCATAGTTTGTGTCCAGCAAATTACTGGGTCAAGCCCTTTATTATGTCCATCTAATTATTGTGTCAAGCTGTTTCATTTAAATTACACGTGTTCAAATTGCAGTGGTCGACATGCTGCTTTCGTTTCATGCTGCGCTCGGCGTAGCATAGCCCTTTATTTCGTACTAAAATTACTAATTTTGCTTTGATACTGATCATGTTTTATATTTAGATAAGATTGCTGAAACATTTTATTAAAATGTCATCTAATTATCTATCACCTATGATAACATTTCACAAAGTATATAATATAAATATAAATTTGTTAATAATCAGAATTGACAGCCATTTACAACACATGTACATATACTTAGTAGTAACGAAAATATCAAGTAGTGTCATCATGACAAATATGATACTGCTACTGTTACAGAATTGATAAAAATAACTTATGAATTAGACATTTCTATTTCTATTTACATATCAAAAGCTAACATTAAATTTAAGAAAACTTAAAAAATGGTTCATTTGAGGATTAACACTTTATGTCCTAAATATCCATCAACACCCAAAGAATTTTTTGTCCATTACATCTCATTACCTATCTCTTACACTTTACGAATTATTTTACAAAAACAAATTATATATATATATATATAGGGGTGTTACCACAAATAACTCCCTCCCAACATAACGTGGTGATCCAAGACGGTTAAAAACACATCTATCAACAACTCTGTTAAATTTCATCGCTGTACCTCTTTCCATTAAGCCACCGCTTTAAAAAGAAGAAAACTATCTGATTTTACAAAAACAAGAAAGGTATTTCCCCTTGGAAAATACCTTTAATAATTAAAGCCGAAAAAATTGATAGGTTACCGATGAAATTTTTGAGATACAAGTGTTTCAAAAAATGGCGGGAAACTGAACTCCTCTGCATTTTTCATAGATTTAACATGAGCAATGTTTATCAAATAATGAATATGACAAAATAACACCGGTTAAATAAAATTTTGTCAGAAATGCTCCCAAAGATATATAAACTGACATTAACGAAAACAAGAAGGAGTCACCGAGAAAACATTATTAAGCTTTTGAACGGATAAATCCAGAGAAGTCCGAAAATCTGACAGAAAATCATAAACATGACAAGCGAACATCCATAAATTTAGTTAATTCATTTTCATTATGGTTTGATGATATGAAGTTTTCAGCAAATATCTACAATATTTGACTGTTTAATAGAAGCCAGTAATTAAACGGGCTGACGTTTTCGTTGATTCGTAAAGATTGTAAACTTCAGCATTTATGTATTTGTTTGGTCTCATAACACTCAACTGGCATGGTAACATTTTGTGGCCATCCCAGCAATACAGTTGTACCAACATGCCAGAATGTTAACTTCATTAACAATAAGCATGGTCATTTATATATAGATTACACCACAAGATTCTGTTCATTACCATATTTTATCCACTAGAGATAGTTGAATCTTAAAATTTCAATTGCGAGGCTTGCCGAGCATTTAAAAATTTTTAAATTTAACTATCGAGAATGGATAAAATATGGTAATAATCGGGATAAAGAGGTGTAATCTTTTTCTCTAATGATCAATGATAAACACCGAGAATTGTATTCCGAATAGATTTGGTGGGAAATAGCACGGGGCTTTATTCAACATACGTTGAATAAAGAAAATTTATCTAACGGGTCGAAACAGGTTTAAACTTGACATATCATTAGAGAAATATTTTTTATCACATCGGTCAGGCGTTGGTTAAATTTGCTAGAGAAAATTTTATATGGAGCTTGATCAATCTTATAATGCATGGTTATGGCATGAGTGCGAAGATCGCGAAAAAAAATCGGTCGCGAAAATAAGTTGGTTTACATTTATAGAAGAATGCCTTTTGAATTTTGTATTGTCATATCATTTTTTTATACACAAAACAAATAAAAATATTTTCCCCAAATCCAGTTTAGGCCATAATTTCGTTTCAAACGTCCAATTAGACTGCCAAAGGACCCTTGGGATACCTGATTCTTTAGCTTGTTTGAGTCGGTCACTGGTCATCATATTCCTTCTCAAATGTAAAGGAAAGCTGCAAAGCAGTGCGAAACTAGTTCAGATTTTGTACCGGAACATGAAATTCCACGACAAGATGGATAGTCTTTCAATTATCAAATGGCAAGGGGTGAAAAGTCTTCATATTTATCTCACTAGACATCATGCAAAGCCTGTAAATAAATATAACGGAGTATGAAAGACTTGGACAGATATTTGATAGTTTTATTAATTTAAGATATCTAAGGCATCGCCTATTTTCTATGTTTTAGGGGGACTCTAAAATTACCCTTTTTCGGTTTGAAGCAAAATTCAATATCTTTTTTCGACACATCGAGAGTAAATTTTTTTTAATATTATGATAAACATTGTATGCTGAGCAAGGCAAATTGAATATTTTTTTCTGGTCAGATGCTCAGATTGCTTCCTTCCTAATAAACTACTTACATACTTTCTATTGAAGTTTTAGATAAATTGCAATCAATCTATCGACAATTATGATTTTTTACACTTTATACAACGCTTCCACATAATATGATTAAATATAAATTGGGACAACAGATTAAATGGTCTTTTAAATTTTCTGGACTGCAGTTTATTTGTTGTAACAAAAAGCAAGGATTCTTTATCTAATATTAATTACAACAATCATTTCTCCTGGATATGTGATTATACGATTAAAGCACTTAAACTTTTGCTTGACAACATTTTTGTTCGTTTTGGTAACATTGTTTTTCAACAGGTCATTGGAATTTCCATGAATACAAATTGTGCACCTCTCATTGCAGACTTTTTTTTTCTGTAACGAACATGACTTCATGCAAAAAACTACAAAATCGAACCCTACAAAACAGTGATCAACTTATTTCTATTTTTAATGATAACAGCAGGTACTAGTATATTGACGATATCCTTACTATTGACAATCCCCAGTTTTTACATTATGTCGACATCATTTACCCACAACAACTGAAACTTAATAAGCTAACATTGATTCCAAATATTTCCCTTTTCTGGATCTAACTATCATCGTTGACTCTGGTAAAATAAAAATTAAATTTACGATAAAAGGGATGATTTTCATTACAGTATTAATAATTTCCGTTTTCTTGACGGCGTGGTTCCTCAAGCCCCATCCTGCGGAGTTTATATTTCTCAACTGGTACGATTCGCACGCGTTTGTTCTACTCTTGAGGACTTTAATGAACGTAACCTTACTATCACTTCTAAATATAATGTCACTCGCAAACAGCTTATTACTTAGGGCATTTCTCATCCTCGATTTTACGGAAATGTTGTTAAAAAATGCCAGAAATTGTTTAAAAATCCGAAAAAACTGGGGCGGAACTTTACGCAATAGGGGATATCGACAGGATATGATGCGCGTGTCCGTTAAATTAGCTTTGGGATCCAACGACCTGAGGATTTTACACGCATACTGGCCTGTCACTGATGAAATACATGACGACTCTTTACCAAACCAATCTGGGAGTTTTGATTTTTCTTCCGTAGTGCGACAGTGTTTTACCAGCAGATTAGGCTCCTTGAGCTAGACGACACTCCTTGACCTATAAAATTACGTTATGTACCCTTTTTTCCTTTTCAAGATTGTGGTCATGGAGTTAGTAGTCTACCAGTTTTGGGTTCTCTTGGTATGTTTATTATAACTAAAAATAAATGGGACAGAGAAAGGGGAGGTTTGTGTACCTATAAACTGGTTTAACACTACCACTGGCTTTTGTTAGTGCCGGTACCAAGTCCGGCTGTCCCGAGTTCCTAGCGTTGTTTGCTTTTGTCTTTTGTATTATTGTGGGTTTTTCTTTTGCAGTTCCTTGTTACTTTGTGGCATGTGACTATGTTTTTTCGGCCATTGTAGATGTTTCCTGTTATCTTTTTTATTCTATTGTAGATGAAAAATATTACATATGGAATAATAATTGTCTTTTTTAATGTATGCCGTCAACATATATAAATTTTGTACAAAAAAAAAAAAAAAAATAGAAGGAATATGGAGTGAATACACACACGACAAAGTCTCTTCAAACACATGTCAAAACCAAGCAACGGAACAACGCTTGTTTTGTTGTTCTTCATCTTGGAGTCACTTCAACAATAAGTTTTGCTCATACCTATTAATAAGTTCAAGACGGACCTAGCACCGGTTTGAGCGGAATTCATTGCTAGATGTCGAGCAATGCCACATCAATGCATGGTATTCGTGAATGCTGGATCGTCAACAAACATAAAATAACTGGCAAAATGTTGTTACAAATGCTGTCATCCGTTGACCAACAAAAAGACCAACAGAAGACAAACAAAACATGTAAACAACCACAGGGTACTCGTCAAGTCAATAATAAGAAACTTTGATTTTATAAAATAGTGATATGTGGACACATGTACACATAATCAGCGTAAACATGCTTATCAAGTAAAAGTAGTTAAAATATAAATATCACAACTCAAGCTGGATACATCCATGTTATGTCTATATTCCTTTACTTTTCACAAATTTATGTATTTTTTGAAGACCAATCCTTAGTAAATGAAATGGTTGGTGCATCAAGAATGGGGAAAATGGGTATGATATAATCCACACAAGCCTGACTTAGGTATGATATTGTGATATTTACAACACGTACTGATAGCGGCTATTAAAAGGAAACACGTTTTTGGTTTGGACCTTTAATTAAGGGCGACATTTTTCACCTAGTGTCCGTATTTGACAGCTCAGTCAACAAAACAGCGTTGTGGATTCCCACAAATAAGCTGCCCTGCTTATTGTGAAATTAGGGAGGGGTTTTTGTCGGAAGTGTCACATGCACTTCACCATTGAAATATTTAATCGTTTGCGCATTACGGAAGACGAGTAAACACGTTCGTCATAACAAGTCAATTTTGAGTAACAAATGTAATTAAAACGCTGTTTGGGTTTAAAATTCTCTTCCTTATTAACCCGATTTTGTTAAATAAATTCGAAATCCTTCACATACTGTAAACCGGGAAATTTTCGCGCCGTCTTTATTTCGCGGTAAATTGACAGGATTTTAGTTCGCGAAGTTTTGAATTCGCGCTGCCACATTTTTACAATAGACTTCAATAATAGACAAGTATATTCGCACCGTTTTATTTTCGCGCTTCCATTCCAAACGCGAAAATCGCGAAAATAAAACCGCCGCGAAAATTTCACGGTGTACAGTATATTTTGGTTATATGGCGTTGGGACTGGGGATTTTTCTTTACTTCGCTATAAACCTAATTTCGTTATAACCCAGTTCGTTATAAACTAACACTACTGTATTTATCTATATAAATTTCATGAGTCTTGATATAGGTAAAAAATTTGCATTAGACATTCAGTAGTTTCTCGGTAGTTAATCAATCAGTCATCTGATTTGTATTTGACAAAAGTACACTAAATTAAATTTAAACTTTGAATGAATGATCACTTTTTCTAGAATTAAACGCGTAAGATTTTTAATCAAATATTGAAAGAGTAAATAGTCCATGATTTTGACATGAGGAATGTGTAATCTGAGAATTAAATTTATTAGGAATTATATGTTATAAGTTGGAATTTATAACTTAAACTTCACCACTTTTACTGCGTAAATGAACAATAAATCAGGACTTTCGATTGCCTTATGAAATTGCATTCTTAAACTGATTGCACAGTGTTGCAATAAATCGTGGTAGTTAAATTCATTTAATTCCCATTATGGCCTGGTTCTGACTACTGATTAACTGTTGTGTAATCAAATTAGGTCACTGGTAAGGTTACACATAAAATTCCTAGGAAAAGATAAACTTGTTATATCGCGTTTTTTATTATCATAACTTAATGAGAAACTGAACAAGATGCCTTTTTTATTTGTCAGCTAATATTTCTTTTCTGATTGAATAAGAGGAAAAATGTATTAATTCTTAAACTGTATACTAGAAGCAATCCGTTACCTTTTTATCTAGTTATCCTCTTGACATCATTGCTTATCAGCCCTCATAGTTTTAAATTCTATCACTGGTTTAACTAAGTAATTACAAAACCAGAGCAGATGAAGGTGCTAACGACCTTGAATATAAACACTCTCTGTAAATAGTAAATATTTCAACAGTCGACCGATCAGTTCTCAATAAATATTACTAACGTAGCACCGAAGCAATCCCAGGGTATAGAATTGGGATCGATCAAGCTTGCAGGACACAGTTTTGGTACTCGGAAGATAAATGCAGTAGGGTGCAGACATAACCTTTCGCAAAGTAAACTTTGACCAGTCATTAGAGCTCCTCTTTAAGTCAGACGAGTCATAGAGCTGTCATAAAAACTATTCTTAGTTAACTTTAGAATTTGGTTTAGAGCCCACAAAAATATGAAATGATCTGGTGTATAAGTGTTTGTATGTTGGACATTTAATTTTCATATATTCGTCACTGCTCTGTAACCTTTCTCATTTGGGTGGATTTTACAATTTTCACGAATCAAAAACAACCACAAAGTTTGTCCCTTTCATTTGCTGCGGTCAAGGAAGTGACAAAACTTTTATTGTAATAAAGTCAAGATTAACACCCCAAGTTTACACAAAGTGTTAAATTCGTCGATGTCAAATGTCTACATTGTAGATATATCAGACGTGAAAACCTGACAAATGTATACAATGTTGTCTTTTCACCACGGAGAGTCGAAAGGTGTAAATCTTAATTTTGGTATACTGAAAGTTTTGCCACTCCCTTGACCGCAGCAATAACATTCACACTGCACACAAAAAAAAGTATCATATAACATGGATCTAGAATCACTGATCTTGCTAAATTCTTTGATGATTCATTTTGTTCCTGGCCATCCTTTCCAGCTTTGAGAAACACGTACAAGGGCTCATATCTGAAAACTGTCCATTGCTTAGTTCTAATCAACCAGTTAATTGACTTCGTAATATATAAGGCTTTCTTTGGTATATGACATGCAATACTTTGCTGAATAAGAAAATATTTTGTAAAAATTAATAGTTACTCGTTCCTAACTTTTCAGTACCAGATAAGCTTTCGGGAAAAAAGCTTTTCAAATACATTCATTTATTACTTTATTTATCAGCAAAAGCAAACTAATCTCCATATTACGCAATACACACTATTACTATTTGCCGTTATTTTAATACCGTTCCGTTTTGAAGCTTTGATCTTTGTTATTAAAACAAGAGCATAGTTATCTCCCTTGTGAATCATATAAGAACAGTATACAATAACAAAATTGTGTAATAAACACATTATGCAATTAAGGTCATTTCCGTGAAATAAAAGTCAAATGAAGAGCGAGTTGAAGATAATGACAGCAGGACATGCAAGCTGTACTTATTTTAATTACACCTTATGTAAGTAAGCTGCATTCTGATTGGTTAATAGGCGTGGTATTTTTTGCATATTCTTAACTAGTTCACATCGATATCGTATTTCACTTTTCATGGCAACTGCCAAAACGGATATGCCTTTTTTTACCCTTCACTAAGATACTTACTGTGGTATTTGTACCAGAGTCATCTATGCGCTTTGATGAATTTCATATTGGTCCTGTATTATGTCCGAGGCCCAATACGACTGTCCGAGGACATAATACAAGACCAATGTGAAAAATAACAATCTATGACGCCTTTATTAAACAGTTATGTTAAACTAGATACTATCGATTCAATGGCAGCAAAATGGGCGAAGGACTTGTAAGTTAATTTTTATGTTTACTTTGCCTTTATTTTCAAGTTTATTTTCATGTATTTCTGCTATGAGGAACAGTCTCTAACATTTGTAAATTTGACTTGTGACTATGATTTACATATCTGACGACATGGATAATCATTGAGATGTTCGTCAGCCACGTGCACGCAAAATGACTCAAGTTCAAATTATTCAGCGAGTCGTGGTTACCTGAAAAAGATTTACTTTTCTAATCTTCGTAGCATTTTGTGTTGAAATCTGATTGTTGACATGTTTGAATATTATGATGTTTCATATTAAAATCGTTGAACTATCAAAGTATTTTTCAGAATGTCAACACTGTGTATCATCGACACCGGAAATTGGGTACCACTGAAGCGACGAGTAGTAAACAACGATACGAACAAGGGTAGAACTTTTGTTATTTTCTCCGATTGATACTTAACTCACACTTTTGTGAAGTGAAGAGCTTATTTTAAGGATGTTTTGCAACGTATATGATCATACTTTATCATTCCCAATGAACTGTAGATTTATTTATTTAACCTAAAACGTGCTCCTGGTACCTGTCATTTGAAGCATGTATGTTTTCTTTGCGGCTGATCATCGTTGTTTTGTCATTTATATTTGGGATTTTGGAAAAAGTAGGAGGCGTTGATCATTATTGATTGATTTTGATTCATAACAATAGAGGGCATTGTCTCTTTTGGCCAATTTCGCTCAGAATATATTTTGTCCGATGTACGGCGAATTGTGAAGTGTTGTACAGCGAATTGCAAAAAACGTCATTCATAGTGTACGGCAGCTTGTTACTAAAATTATGCGGTTATTGACATTGTCTTTGTTACCCTGAACATATTTAGACCTGTTTGTAATGAATATTTACATTAAACTTCTTGCAATGTTAGCTATGTATTTAATCCAAAAACTATCTGAACAAACTGCGGGGAAAGTTGAACTAGAAATTTATTTTCTGATATTATTCAGTAGCAATTTGTTCAAGTAAGTGAGATCCGAACCGTCAATCTGAAACGAGCAATCCAGGGACAACGGCAACATCTAAAAAGCAAAGACACAGACACAACATGAGTACGGCACACACACATACAAAGATGAACAACACGGACCCAATTAAAAATCATTTGGGTGAGATCATGTGCACTTGTAAGAGTAAGCATCTTCTGCTTCATATAAGACATCCGCCGTGTTGAACATGTCAACTCCGGTAGTAAGGTCAAATGCGGTAGAGGAAACAAAACTGAAGCTTTCAAAGAAAAAGATCAGTTGTCATCTCGGAAACAGATGGTGATATCGGTCGTAGAACTTCTGGGAGGATGACTTCAAGTTTTGGGTAACATACACTTGTTTAAGAAGCCTATTTGTGAGCAACAGGGTTCTATCAAGGAATTCACTGTGTCGACCACAGGCCTTAGTTTGTTAGCTGGTAGACCACAGGCTTTGTTGATTAGAATTCCATCCGGGGCTAAAGTTGAACCATGCTTCTAGGTATCAAGTCCTTTGGTGTTTATATTTGGTATGTGACTTGCATATGATAAGTGCTTCTCAAGTGCTATGATGGTTATTGTGTACTTCAGTAAGTGACCTCCAGAAGTCCAGGTCATTTTTTTCTTCAATTTTTGAAAAATTTTGAAATTACAAAAAGATAATACTTTTAGATTAATTTTGCATTGACATCGCTCAATACCTCGACGAACTATGTTGTCTTCTGACAACTTTTGATGTTTTGATAGTATCAAATAAACGTTTACTTCATATTATATTTATCCTTGCAAAAACAATTATGCATGCATGATTCAGCCTGACATGTTCACGACGGAATGGTTGGATTATCAACCTTTATATTTTGGCTTTGTTATAGATCAAAATTTAATGTATATATGAGATATACCTACATCATTTGATTGATTTAATTCCCAAATTGTCTTTCATTTTTCTCGATAAGTGTCCTGTTCTCGATTATATGTTGTAATTGTCTTAATGATGTTTTCGTAGAGCAAAAAGTGGAGGAGTTTGTAAGAATACTTTGCCAGTTACACGTTGCCAGTTATTTAATTTTTAGTTTACAAGTACACATCCGTTAATGGGCAAGAACAATTGTAGTGTTTGTATACATGTAGCAACGAATTCTACTTAAGCCGATGTCTTGACCTTGCTGTGAGGTACGAGTCTTTGCTCACTGTTCGATGTCTCTTAGTGACTTCAAGATGAAAAACAACAATAAAGCGCTGTTCCATAGCTTTAAATATGATTATTATTAATTTTGAAAACATTAAATTTGAAAATAAAAGCAATGACGTTGACAATGCTACTGAAAAATTAACTAATATCTTTGAAAATTTGGCTAAAAAATCATGTAAATATATTGGATGCAAACATAAAAAAAGAAACCAAAAAGAAAAACAAAACCATGACAGATACATAAGTTAAAGATATTTAAAAAACAGTGGTTGATATTGGAATAAAAATGAGACAAGAACCATATAATTTACAAATTAGACATAACTTCTTCAAACATTCAAAAGAATTAAAAAAGATTGTTAAGAAAAAGAAATATCTCTTTAAGAAAGCTTTATTTGAAAAATTGACTAATTGGAAAGAAAATGATCCCAAACAGT
>MJUU01011878.1:32481-45931 GCA_002080025.1 Modiolus philippinarum | reverse complement strand
AGATATGTATAAAATTAACACATCTGCTGTAAAAATTCAAAATAATGTTTCTGACTTCTTTAAATTAGAAAGAGGTGTGAAACAAGGAGACAGTTTGAGTTATGTTCTTTTTAATTTTTTTATCAATGATTTGCATCAAATATTTGATGGGACATGTAATGCCTTTAAACTTGATAAATCTGCAAAAGCTAGTTTAACTTTTGCAGATGACCGTGTTATACTATCTAGTACACATTCCCTAAATAAACTTGAAACATATTGTTATGACTGGCAACTTGCAGTTAATATTAATAAGTCAAAAGTCATGACTTTTCAAAATAAATACATGTCCACCCCTCCTAAAGAATATAATTATCCTGGTAATATTATTTCTTATAATGGTACTTTCAAAAGAGCCATACAAGAACTAACAAAAAAGGACTCAAAGTCATATTTTCTTTAAAAAGTCGCTCACAAAACTTTCAATCATTAGGGACCGACCATTTAACTTGAAAAGGGGGGGGGGGGGCTATGGTTTTTTTTCTAAAAAAATATTTTGGATCTGATTTTGTGAAAAAAATATTTTGGCTGCCAAAAAGAAGAAAAAAAAAATTTCTGAATGAGGCTTTCTGCCCAAAAAAATAATGTTAATTTTGAAAAAAAAATATTCTGTTGATACGCGTGTAAAAAATAAATAATTTGTTTCGCGCAAAGTGGAAAAAAAATTTTCTGTCCAGAAAAAAAACATACCCCCCCCCCTTCAGGTTAAATGGTCGGTCCCTTACCAGTTAATCTATCATGTAAGTGATTTGACACTTTAGTCAGACCTGTGATGTTATATAATAGTGAAGTTTGGTTCATGAGAGAATATTTCTCCATATATATAAATCCTTTAAAAGATCAAAACAGCATAGATCTGTTTCTGGCTTTAGAAGACAAATTCATTTATGAAAGAGTACATAGTAGATTCTGTAAATCAACTTTGGGCTTGAAAAAACAGCATGCAATATATCAGCAAAATCAGAGCTTGGGAAATTTTCTTTATCTACGTTTATAAAATCTCAGGCTTAATTATACTTTTGTAGACTTAATTCAAATTTTATAAATCCATTTTGCAAGAAGCATATACTATTAATAAATCGCTACACAACGATGGGATTTATTCTTGGTACACATATACTTCAAGTTTGTTTGAAGAATTTGACCTTAATATTACAGAATACAGAATCAAAACAAACATTGATTTCAATAGTTAAATTTGGCTTAGTTGTCTTTCATCAGAATCAAATGCCAATATGTTTGGCAAAACAAGAAAGGGAATTTTTATGCTAAATACAACGCAGCATGTGTCATACATGTTAGTCAACTGTTCGTTTGCACGGCTATTCTTCATGTGTGCCTTCAAATATCTTTACTCAAAATCCAAACATAATCTTTAAACCATATATAGCAAAACGATATACGCAGTCAAAGGTTGATGATAATAGCCGCCTGCCTTCCCGAGGTAGGCTAATATTTTCAACAATTTGCATAGACATTTGGCATGTGACATCAAAATTTTGAATTCAGTGGCCAACAGGCAAAAATTTGGAACGATTT
This sequence comes from Modiolus philippinarum, assembly GCA_002080025.1. Taxonomy (NCBI): domain Eukaryota; kingdom Metazoa; phylum Mollusca; class Bivalvia; order Mytilida; family Modiolidae; genus Modiolus; species Modiolus philippinarum. The sequence goes on along the minus strand of MJUU01011878.1, from coordinate 44,353 downwards.
TCGAGCAATGACACAGTTTTCTATAGATAATTCCCGTAACTGTATGCTAACGTTTTGTTAATTTAGATAAGTTTTCACATTCACTGTCGGAAACTTCAATTTAATGATCGTAAACATACATTTCGGGGATCAATTCGCTGTACACAATATCTGCAAGCCGCCGTACTCTGAAATTGTTTAGAGGTCAATTCGCCGTACATCGGACAAAATATATTCTGAGCGAAATCCGCCAAAGGAGACAATTCCCTCAACTGTTATGAATCAAAATCAATTGATTATGATCAACGCCTCCTACTTTTTCCCAAATCCCAAATATAAATGACAAAACAACGATGATCAGCCGCAAAGAAAACATACATGCTTCAAATGACAGGTACCAGGAGCACGTTTTAGGTTAAATAAATAAATCTACAGTACATTGGGAATGATAAAGTATGATCATATACGTTGCAAAACATCCTTAAAATCAGCTCTTCACTTCACAAAAATGTGAGGTAAGTATCAATTGGAGAAAATAACAAAAGTTCTACCCTTGTTCGTATCGTTGTTTACTACTCGTCGCTTCAGTGGTACCCAATTTCCGGTGTCGATGATACACAGTGGTCAACAAACCAGCATTGTCATTGATTTCTTTGAACTTCTGTAAATTGAATGTAGAAATACGGGATTGGATCCCGGAAATGAAACTGAATTTCCGTTTGAAAATAAATTGTCATTAAAAATGTACGATTGATTTACATTGTAGCAGTCTAGCTGATTATTCGCATGGAATTGTGTTCTGTTCATGATATTGCCGTCATTTTGTTGAAGATTTAATGAACCGGAAGTCCGTCTTGGGCCTAGCTGTATTGGCCCAGTAAACCCGTATTGGGCCAGTTAATCCATATTGAGCCAGCAAATCCTTATTGGGCCTGCTTGGCCGTATTTGTCCAGTAAACCTCTCTGTATTTGCTCTAAACAGTTTGTATGGTATAGATAATTTTAATCATATTTTACATAACTATTTAATAAACTGCTTTATTCTGCTGAAGTGAAATATCCAGGTAAAAGCTGCAATTTGATTGGTTACCTTGACAGGGGATTCGAGACCGTATCCCCGTGGAAGCAAAATCACAATTTTAAAACGCTTTAAAAAAAAATTATAGTAGCGCTTCTAGCAGAATATAAAAGTTATTCGGGCTTCACAGGGGATACGGGTTCATATTCCCTGTTTGTATCCTATATCCCCTTCGCCTGACGGCTCAGGGCATATAAAACACAGACAGGGAATATGAACCCGTATCCTTTGTGAAGATTCCCGAATAACATATAATATCATGAACGTCGGGGTATTTGTAAATAAAAAAAATACAATTAACGTAGGAAAGATAACACGGAACAGTCTTGGGACTAAATCTCCCTGCCTTTCAGGCTCAGAAAATTTTTATCTCTCGCGACTTTTATTTTTGACAAATACCCCTCCTTATCATGATATATCTGTTAAAAACCATAAGATGTGAATACCAGATTAGCTTAAATGCATTGCAACTTGACCTCGACATTCAAATAGTGGTGAATAATTCAAAAGATTAACATTATTAATAAACCTTTCAATTATCATTCTGTATAGTTTAATGAAATACGATGCTATATTTCTTAAAACGTTTGAGAAATGGTACCTGAATATCGTCTCAAAAATGACAGATTTTAATTATATTAAAACTTACCTACGAGGAGTCCTCCTTCATGGAAATCTATATCTAATTTTGAACTCATCTTGCCATAGCCAAGGAGAGCTTTAATTTTGCAATGACTTTGTATCCATTGTCCTTGGGTCCCAAATAATCTTTAAAATAAAAGTTATATTCCAATGAAACGGATCTTAAATAAAAGAAAAAAATGTGAGGTTTATCTGAAAGTTTCGAGCCTTTTATGTTCGTACCCAATACATGATGATTGCCAGCAGGAACATATTTTCACTAACGACCCTATATGGAAAAGGTATTTCACCTCTAGAAATATATATTAACCAACATTCATCATAATAGTTCTTGATTAACCCCCTTTCAAGGTTTTTTAATTTTATTTTTGCTCTCACCTCATTAAGGTAGGAAGCTTGACATACGATGCTATGTAATTTGCTATCAGAAATGTCTTCTGAAACCACTTGAGCAATTTGAGCCTTTGTTCCATACAGTCCTTTGGTGTTTCTCCTTAAGATATTTTCTGTTGACAAAAAACCGGTTCAACCCCACCTCTAGCTCTTGCTAGTGTCGGTACCAAGTCCGGCTATAGGGTCTGTAAGTCTCGTCATGTGACTCACGAGAATCCACGATAAACAGGCAATTTAAAAACACTTCCCGCAAAAACATGACGTCGGAGGATTATGACGTTCAAATTTTTGTTTGAAACGTCATATGTCTTTGTTTAAAATGTAACTTCCGGGTACAATATTTGATCCCGGAAGTTCCAAAATTGTACGAGAATTACAGGCCCTATCCACAGTTCCTATCGTTGCCTACGTTTGTCTTTTGTCTATTTATTGTTTTTATTGTTTTTCTTGTGCAATTCCCTGGCAAATTGTGGCATATAATATTCAGCCATTATAGGTGTTTTTTGATATCATCTCTTTATTAATGTCAATATTCGAGACAAATCTTAGGTAGCTGACAGTCAGCAGGTAATATAATTTGCCATACAATTTTTGGGCTTATTAGATTATCCAGGTTAGCGATACAGGCTTTGAAGAACCTCTAGTTGATAAACACTGCCATTGGCCAAGAATCAAACAAAAAATTTCGACCGACATGATACATAACACTTATGTTTTAAATGATAACTTTAAAACAATATAACCAAACTCTCGAATCATATATATTTTTTTTTCTGAACTTAGCCCCCTCCTTCCCTTAGGATAAATGTCAAGTGTTTTGAGATTTCCCGAACTAACATTCGATATTTTACAAATAATTGTATCCAAATGTAAATATCATGCAATATGCACTTAGTACATTACCAATCACCATTTACCATATAAAAGAAAATACTCCTCTTAGCAGCTTAGTAACCATTTCTATAACTTAAACCCTTTGAAATATACATGAATATGTTCGATTTGATGTTTAAGGAGGTAGACATCGGTTATGGGAAATAACTCTTAAAAATCACTTGTACGTTTGTTTAAAACATTTTAATGAAGGAATTCTAAACTTCTGAGTAACTCAGATGATTTTAATTATATGTCGCATCAATGCTTAAAAAGCATCGATGAGACTGACTGTTTCAAACGCCTTACTGATTTTAAAGTGTTATTTAATTTAACCTATGTCTACTACCTTAAGCAGCATGATTTTTAATACATAAGACACTTAAGAGCAGATCATGCTTACCCTTCCGGAGCACCTGATGATACCTCAGTTTTTGTATGTGTTCACACTGCTAGTGCTTTAGGGTCGATTCAATAAATGTGTCCCTACCTGAACTTCTTGACCAATCAAATGCAATGATGTTTTGACTGATTCATTGATTGATGCTATATCAATAAGTGGCAGTTCCTTTGTGAAAAGATGACAAAAAGATACATTGTGTATGAATGTACACAATATTTCTTCGGTTTGCGTCTACATTTGATGACATTGTGTTTTCTTGAACACGGGAGCTGACAAAAGATATACACGTCACCAACTCACGGTGGGGACAGATTTATTGAATCGGTTCTAGTTATGTTTTTGTTTTATTTGTTTTGTCTTTGTCATACTGTCTCAATTCGTGTTGGATATGAATTGCCGTGATTTTGGGTTTATGATTTTAGAATTCCCCTTTTCCTCATTCTTGCTTCGGTATTCGTTTGCCGGTGTATTTCATTGGCATAAAAACGTGGATAGCTCTATTGTGAATTATAAAAGAAAGATGTAAGAAAGTTTTATGGCAATACAATTTTATGCAATCATATTCTATTTATAACATCTAAACACTAATGCAATATTTATGTTACAGATCATTTGATTTTTCAAAACTTGCCATCAATATAGGAACTCTCGTGTAATTGAAGGCGGAAACGATAGCCTCGGATACCAGTAAGAAGGAATACTGGATTTCTAGATCTATTGAAATAAATATATATCACACGAAAAACAAACTTGTTATGAAATTGAAGTGCATTTATAATATTTCCTATATGACAATTTCTTGAATAATTTTTAAGTAACGAAAAAAATCAACTCAAAGCGCTACAAATCGATTAAATATAAATCACCCTTATCTTAACAGTATTGATGTATTGATTTTTCACGTATAAAAATAGATCTTTCTCCGGAACGAACACGACTCAAAGGGCTCATATTCCATTATTTTCATGCATTAGACAAAGTAGGGAGCCTGTGTTGTCTTGTTCCTTGTCAAATATACGACTGACTGCAACGGGGTTTCAAATAATGCATTGTTATTGTTTCAGTAGCATAACTTTTTAGATGAATTCAGATTAAATGTGAGCAAAATATCACACCTGTATCAATAAGAATACAAAAATGCAATGTGTTTATTACATTGATGCATGGCTGCCAAAATACAGGAGGCTCAGTCTTGATGTTGTTTATATCAAGGTTTCTTGATACCTATTTTAATTGCTTGAGCATTGTAGACTAAATGAGGTGCTGACAAGAAATATATAAGTCCGTGTGCTTTTGACGGAGTTACAAGACATTAAAAATTTATGTCTCTAGGTTTTCTCTTTGTTTAACATCAGAACTGTTTTTGTCTAAAACCTAGGAAGTTATATCAAGGATTTTATAAAAGCTTGTCAGGTGTCTTACTTTGACCCTAACGAACACATTCTTAAAATGAAAAGTTGGGGTCTGTGTACAAAATTCTGTAAGCCATTTAAGTGGAGAAAACCAGAAGATTTCCGAAATCTGCCACAAATTCAAAAAAATGTGATGAGTGAGCCACTCTAAAGATACGTCTCTTTATATCAATATTGTCTAAGTTGAAATTAATATTATCGACAATATGTACATTTCCACTTTGATCTTACTGACTGATATTGTCAATATCTCCGTACTAACCTGATACAAGAAAATATCAGGCTATGACGTCATGAAATTGACATCATGACTCTTACGATGTTGCCGATAAAAACAATAAAGGTAGTTTTGAAGGTCTCGACAGAAAATATCACTAGTATCACAGCTCGTCCTATCGGACTCGCTGCGATACGGCGATATTTTCTGTCTCGACCTTCAAAACTACCATTATTCTATATATATTATAATAAAAATAAATCAAGTTTTGTTGTATCAATTTAAAAATAAACAGAGAAATTAAGTTTTCTATAGTTTAAAGGTCATGTCTCTTTAGTGGAGATTAAATCAAAACAAACGAAAATTTTGTAATATCTGAAACAGCACAAATAACCAAAAACTTAATGGAAATTCAAAGTCAGCTTAAGACAATTATCTAAAGTAAGCTAAGTTAGCTAAAGAAAAAAATGATCTAAAAAGGAAGCTTAAGGGAGTACGAGTCTCAGATTTTCAGAAGCATTCGATATCTTCGGGTTTTATCCATTCAAACAGTGTTAAATTTTTTTGCGCATGGATCATATTTTCTTGGTCATAGGTCACTTTAAAATGTATAAAATAGACAGTGTATAAAATCTTATCAACTTCCAATTATATTTTCATATATTTAAATGCATATAAACATCTTATGCAAATTAAAGGAAAACTCTACAGAGAACTGTTTCCCGCCAAAATTTTGATACATATCTTAAAAATTCCTTCATGAATTTTCAAAAATTTTTGCTCAAGTTGTTCCATTAGCAATGCTCTTCAAAACAAAAGGTAAGAATTTTAAATCTAATTACAAAATTTCTGTCACTTGTACTCCCTTAAGTAAGCTATGGACAGAGCTTTGAAGAAGGGAGCAACTTCTAAGGTTTAGAAGAATTTTATAAAAAATTTATTTTGTTGAAAATAATTAGATGAAAGTATAATATTTTCACCAGACTTATTATGCGTATCAGTTCTAACATTTTACTGTTTTATTCTGTTCGAAAAATAGATAATTGAAATATTAAAACTTCTTTCTAACAGTCAAAAAATAAATATTTTTTTAAGCTCATGCAAATCCATGCATCAAAAACTAAAGAAACAGAAACATTTTTATTTGCAATAATGGATTTCCTTTGTTTGGGTTCCAGTGCTGCTGGTGAGGAATAAATTTACGAGATGACCATACAGCTCATTAAATTTATTGCAGTTGGAGTCACCATTTGTGATATGATCTTATGTTCATTTACTCCATATCCTTTCATAAAACACTCTTTACTACATAGTTAAAATATTGCATGTACGATCATAGACACATGTATTACTTTGTCTAAGCATATTGAAAATAGCTGTTTTTGTTTGTGCAATGACTGGATGTAATCAAAATATCCGTCAGCTGTCTAAATCAATAAATGAATTCACCAAAACATCGTTTGTCGCCAGATACTGTCGCATCCGTGTCGCTGCAAAACCATTACAAGATAGAAGATACGAAGGTCATCTGAATCGTTAGTATTAATATTGATGAACATATAAATTGATATTTTCTTCCTTCATAATACGTTATGAGATAAAAAGTCTCTTGAGAAAATATTATTGATATGACACTTTATATGATAAGAATGACACTCCAGTTTTTTTTTTGATAATACATATACGTAGCATAAATAGATTTGTACTTTTAATAAAATACTATAATTTATTTTATTATTTTCATATATTTTTAGAGTGTTGTGATTTGTTAAAAGGTGGTCACATGATTATGTATATTTTTAAGAGTTGTCAATAAAATATGGAATTGACTTTACGTATTGACTTCGTGCTGAAAATAGATCAGCCAGTTTAACATATGTATATTTCAAAGAGTTGTCAATAAAATGTGAAATTGACTTTACATATTGACTTCGTGCTAAAAATAGATCAGCCAGTTAAATAAAAGGGTATAAGGCGAACTGACTTGTAATAGAAATGGATAATTCAAATTAAATGATTAAAAATAATGTTTTCTTACATATGATTTGTTATTCTAGTCTATATTTATTTGATCCCACGTAATTTCAGTTAAAAAACTCTCAATTGAACAAAAGCAAACAATACAAAAATAAGGAACACTGTTAAAAAAACTTTATTTTGAAATAAAGTTTTGCTGTTTTTAAGTTGTATAAGACAGGATGTGTCAACTTCTAGTTCACTAATTAGAATTTTATCCATGGTTGTTATTTTAAAATTTGTGAGGCAATTCATTTATCTATAAAGCTATAAAAATAACATTTGGAAAACATGGAAAATAATAAAACAATTGTAGCCCATTGAATTCGGTCAATGCAGAAATTTATTGACATGAGAAAAAGTATATTGACACTCGGACTTCGTCCTCGGTCAATATCCATTTCTCATGTCAATAAATCTCTGCATTGACCTCATCAATAGGCTATACTTGTATAATATTTGTACTTTTATTTCTATCTATAAAGTAAAAAAACATCCCTGTTCAATAAAACACAGTTGATCATGATAAATCGTCATATTGCAAACTTACTTTGATTGATGTTTCCAGGCCACACCCCTTTCACTCCCACAATAGATATACCACACCCGTGATGTTTGTCACCAGTGACTTATGCCATGTCAATCATATAAAGTAAAACAATTATGACACTTCTATACTTGATTAATATGGGGTTTAACGGAGCGCAAAAAGATAATATTGAACTCGGTGTAAACCCTCGTTTAATATTAATTTATTGCTCCGTTAAACCCCATATTGATCTCGTTGAAGTGCCAAGTAAGTACATGGCTGGATACATTGTTGTATCTATCAATGATTTCCTCTCAAACTTGTGCTAGGGGTCGTATTGAACCTGTGGAATGTGATTGTAATTTTCGGCCATTGTAAGTGTTTACTGTTATCTTTTCCATGGTATGATCAGCGCTCATTGTTGAAGGACATATCCGTAAAGATACTATGAATATTAAAATAATATCAATTTAATACTATAATGCATAAAAACCCGCGAAAACAATGAAAAACTTCGGTTGTTGTTACATTGCTTTATTTACCCCTTATTTGTAAAAACATTGTCGCATGTGCATTCACTCAATATCCTTTTGTGCTTACACAAAGGAAAAGTGTCGGACAAGAGGCAAAATAATCAGACAATAGGATTTAAGGAAACATAAATGGATATTCGATAAAACAGGAATGGATATTATATGTTATTTGGGAATCTTCAAAGGGGATACGGGTCCAGTTTTGTACAGAATAACGAAATTTACTGTTTTTTATGCAGCTTCGCTACTTTTTGATATTTATATAGGGCACAGACAAGGAATATGAACTTCATATCCCCTATGAAGCCCGAATAACAATTATATTCTGAAGGGATACAATTTTTTTATTATAGATGTTTAAAACTTGTGATTTTGCTACCACCAAGTATGGGGGATACGGCCTAATATCCCCTGTCAAGCTAACCAATCAAATTGCAGGATTTACCTGGATATGTCACTTCAGCAGAATATAAGGCCAGATACGAAAGCAAAAATTTTAGACAAAAGGCAAAGCCATCCTAAAGCAAATAGCGGACAAAAAGCTATGTTTAGTTTAAGTTTGTAAAACAAGCACGGTCTGCTGATAGCTATCCGTTGGTAAATAGGTATCAATTTGAAGTTGACTAACACGCAAGTGATACCTGAAAAGATAGAGAACCATTCTTCCCTGTCCTATATATATATTGTATGAAGGGTCCTTCAGGGCCCTGCTATATTCAACACTTGGTCATATTGAAGTATTAAAAAAGAACGTTTATAAATTAATTCATAGGGATTTTGGTTTATTTTATTTTTCATGTCGTCAATCAATTTTTTTTGGTTAATTTACATTATCTTGCTCTCCTGATTTTTTTTTCGACTGCACGAGCATCCTGCATTGGCGGATCCAAGGAGGGGGGTTGGGTTCCGGGGGTTGGAACCCTTTGTTTGGACAATCATGTATTTTTTACTGCATATGCTGATGTTTTACCAAGTTATAGCTAAAACAATTTCGCACCTCCCTCCCCTCAGCGAATTTTCTTTTGGAACACTTTTCAAATTACCGGGATCTGCACTTCTAGCAGATATAAAAGCTATTCGGGCTTCACAGGGGATACGGGTTCATATTCCCTGTCTATATTCCTATATACCCTTCGCCTGACGGCTCAGGGGATATAAAACACAGACAGGGAATATGAACCCGTATCCCCTGTGATTCCCGAATAACATATAATATCATGAACGTCGGGGTATTTGTAAATAAAAAAAATACAATTAACGTAGGAGAGATAACACGAAACAGTCTTGGAACTAAATCTACCTGCCTTTCAGGCTCAGAAAATTTTTATCTCCCGCGACTTCTATTTTTGACAAATACCCCTCCTTATCGTGATATATCTGTTGAAAACCATAAGATGTGAATACCAGATTAGCTTAAATGCATTGTAACTTGACCTCGACTTTCAAATAGTGGTGCAATAATTCAAAAGATTAACATTATTAATAAACCTTTCTATGATCATTCTGTATAGTTTAATGAAATACGATGCTATATTTCTTAAAACGTTTGAGAAATGGTACCTGAATATCGTCTCAAAAATGACAGTTTTTAATTATATTAAAACTTACCTACACGAGGAGTCTGTCTTCATGGAAATCTATATCTAATTTTGAACTCATCTTGCTATAGCCAAGGAGAGCTTTAATTTTGCAATGACTTTGTATCCATTGTCCTTGGGTCCCAAATAATCTTTAAAATAAAAGTTATATTCCAATGAAACGGATCTTAAATAAAAGAAAAAAATGTGAGGTTTATCTGAAAGTTTTGAGCCTTTTATGTTCGTACCCAATACATGATGATTGCCAGCAGGAACATAGTTTCACTAACGACCCTATATGGAAAAGGTATTTCACCTCTAGAAATATATATTAACCAACATTCATCATAATAGTTCTTGATTAACCCCCTTTCAAGGTTTTTTAATTTTATTTTTGCTCTCACCTCATTAAGGTTGCAAGCTTGACATACGATGCTATGTAATTTGCTATCAGAAATGTCTTCTGAAACCACTTAAGCAATTTGAGCCTTTGTTCCATACAGTCCTCTGGTGTTTCTCCTTAAGATATTTTCTGTTAACAATAAACCGGTTCAACCCCACCTCTAGCTCTTGCTAGTGTCGGTACCAAGTCCGGCTATAGGGTCTGTAAGTCTCGTCATGTGACTCACGAGAATCCACGATAAACAGGCAATTTAAAAACACTTCCCGCAAAAACATGACGTCGGAGGATTATGACGTTCAAATTTTTGTTTGAAACGTCATATGTCTTTGTTTAAAATGTAACTTCCGGGTACAATATTTGATCCCGGAAGTTCCAAAATTGTACGAGAATTACAGGCCCTATCCACAGTTCCTATCGTTGCCTACGTTTGTCTTTTGTCTATTTATTGTTTTTATTGTTTTTCTTGTGCGGTTCCCTGGCAAATTGTGGCATATAATATTCAGTCATTATAGGTGTTTTTTGATATCATCTCTTTATTAATGTCAATATTCGAGACTAATCTTAGGTAGCTGACAGTCAGCAGGTAATATAATTTGCCATACAATTTTTGGGCTTATTAGATTATCCAGGTTAGCGATACAGGCTTTGAAGAACCTCTAGTTGATAAACACTGCCATTGGCCAAGAATCAAACAAAAAATTTCGACCGACATGATACATAACACTTATGTTTTAAATGATAACTTTAAAACAATATAACTAAACTCTCGAATCATATACATTTTTTTTTCTGAACTTAGCCCCCTCCTTCCCTCGGGATAAATGTCAAGTGTTTTGAGATTTCCCGAACTAACATTCGATATTTTACAAATAATTGTATCCAAATGTAAATATCATGCAATATGCACTTAGTACATTACCAATCACCATTTGCCATGTAAAAGAAAATACTCCTCTTAGCAGCTTAGTAACCATTTCTATAACTTAAACCCTTTGAAATATACATGAATATGTTCGATTTAATGTTTAAGGAGGTAGACCTCGGTTATGGAAAATAACTCTTAAAAATCACTTGTACGTTTGTTTAAAACATTTTAATGAAGGAATTCTAAACTTCTGAGTAACTCAGATGATTTTAATTATATGTCGCATCAATGCTTAAAAAGCATCGATGAGACTGACTGTTTCAAACGCCTTACTGATTTTAAAGTGTTATTTAATTTAACCTATGTCTACTACCTTAAGCAGCACGATTTTTAATACATAAGACACTTAAGAGCAGATCATGCTTACCCTTCCGGAGCACCTGATGATACCTCAGTTTTTGTATGTGTTCACACTGCTAGTGCTTTAGGGTCGATTCAATAAATGTGTCCCTACCTGAACTTCTTGACCAATCAAATGCAGTGATGTTTTGACTGATTCATTGATTGATTCTATATCAATAAGTGGCAGTTCCTTTGTGAAAAGATGACAGAAAGATACATTGTGTATGAATGTACACAATATTTCTTCGGTTTGCGTCTACATTTGATGACATTGTGTTTTCTTGAACACGGGAGCTGACAAAAGATATACACGTCACCAACTCACGGTGGGGACAGATTTATTGAATCGGTTCTAGTTATGTTTTTGTTTTATTTGTTTTGTCTTTGTCATACTGTCTCAATTCGTGTTGGATATGAATTGCCGTGATTTTGGGTTTATGATTTTAGAATTCCCCTTTTCCTCATTCTTGCTTCGGTATTCGTTTGCCGGTGTATTTCATTGGCATAAAAACGTGGATAGCTCTATTGTGAATTATAAAAGAAAGATGTA
>MJUU01011878.1:12884-31049 GCA_002080025.1 Modiolus philippinarum | reverse complement strand
CATGGATCATATTTTCTTGGTCATAGGTCACTTTAAAATGTATAAAATAGACAGTGTATAAAATCTTATCAACTTCCAATTATATTTTCATATATTTAAATGCATATAAACATCTTATGCAAATTAAAGGAAAACTCTAGAGAGAACTGTTTCCCGCCAAAATTTTGACGATTTATATCTCAAAAATTCCTTCATGAATTTTCAAAAATTTTTGCTCAAGTTGTTCCATTAGCAATGCTTTTCAAAACAAAAGGTAAGAATTTTAAATCTAATTACAAAATTTCTGTCACTTGTACTCCCTTAAGTAAGCTATGGACAGAGCTTTGAAGAAGGGAGCAACTTCTAAGGTTTAGAAGAATTTTATAAAAATTTCATTTTGTTGAAAATAATTAGATGAAAGTATAATATTTTCACCAGAATTATTATGCGTATCAGTTCTAACATTTTACTGTTTTATTCTGTTCGAAAAATAGCTAATTGAAATATTAAAACTTCTTTCTAACAGTCAAAAAATAAATATATTTTTAGGCTCATGCAAATCCATGCATCAAAAACTAAAGAAACAGAAACATTTTTATTTGCAATAATGGATATCCTTTGTTTGGGTTCCAGTGCTGCTGGTGAGGAATAAATTTACGAGATGACCATACAGCTCATTAAAATTATTGCAGTTGGAGTCACCATTTGTGATATGATCTTATGTTCATTTACTCCATATCCTTTCATAAAACACTCTTTACTACATAGTTAAAATATTGCATGTACGATCATAGACACATGTATTACTTTGTCTAAGCATATTGAAAATAGCTGTTTTTGTTTGTGCAATGACTGGATGTAATCAAAATATCCGTCAGCTGTCTAAATCAATAAATGAATTCACCAAAACATCGTTTGTCGCCAGATACTGTCGCACCCGTGTCGCTGTAAAACCATTACAAGATAGAAGATACGAAGGTCATCTGAATCGTTAGTATTAATATTGATGAACATATAAATTGATATTTTCTTCCTTCATAATACAGTCTCTTGAGAAAATATTATTGATATGACACTTTATATGATAAGAATGACACTCCAGTTTTTTTTTGATAATACATATACGTAGCATAAATAGATTTGTACTTTTAATAAAATACTATAATTTATTTTATTATTTTCATATATTTTTAGAGTGCAGTGATTTGTTAAAAGGTGGTCACATGATTATGTATATTTTTAAGAGTTGTCAATAAAACATGGAATTGACTTTACGTATTGACTTCGTGCTGAAAATAGATCAGCCAGTTTAACATATGTATATTTCAAAGAGTTGTCAATAAAATGTGAAATTGACTTTACATATTGACTTCGTGCTAAAAATAGATCAGCCAGTTTAACAATCAATTTAAATAAAAGGGTAAAAGCCGAACTGACTTGTAAAAGAAATGGATAATTCAAATTAAATGATTAAAAATAATGTTTTCTTACATATGATTTGTTATTCTAGTCTATATTTATTTGATCCCACGTAATTTCAGTTAAAAAACTCTCAATTGAACAAAAGCAAACAATACAAAAATAAGGAACACTGTTGGCAAAAACTTTATTTTGAAATACTGATCTGCTGTTTTTAAGTTGTATAAGACAGGATGTGTCAACATCTAGTTCACTAATTAGAATTTTATCCATGGTTGTTATTTTAAAATTTGTGAGGCAATTCATTTATCTATAAAGCTATAAAAATAACATTTGGAAAACATGGAAAATAATAAAACAATTGTAGCCTATTGAATTCGGTCAATGCAGAAATTTATTGACATGAGAAAAAGTATATTGACACTCGGACTTCGTCCTCGGTCAATATCCATTTCTCATGTCAATAAATTTCTGCATTGACCTCATCAATAGGCTATAATTGTATAATATTTGTACTTTTATTTCTATCTATAAAGTAAAAAAACATCCCTGTTCAATAAAACACAGTTGATCATGATAAATAGTCATATTGCAAACTTACTTTGATTGATGTTTCCAGGCCACACCCCTTTCACTCCCACAATAGATATAACACACCCGTGATGTTTGTCACCAGTGACTTATGCCATGTCAATCATATATAGTAAAACAATTATGACACTTCTATACTTGATTAATATGGGGTTTAACGGAGCGCAAAAAGATAATATTGAACTCGGTGTAAACCCTCGTTTAATATTAATTTATTGCTCCGTTAAACCCCATATTGATCTCGTTGAAGTGCCAAGTAAGTACATGGCTGGATACATTGTTGTTTCTATCAATGATTTCCTTTCAAACTTATTGAACCTGTGGAATGTGATTGTAATTTTCGGCCATTGTAAGTGTTTACTGTTATCTTTTCCGTGGTATGAACAGCGCTCATTGTTGAAGGACATATCCGTCAAGATACTATGAATATTAAAATAATATCAATTTAATACTATAATGCATAAAAACCCGCGAAAACAATGAAAACTTCGGTTGTTGTTACATTGCTTTATTTACCCCTTATTTGTAAAAACATTGTCGCATGTGCATTCACTCAATATCCTTTTGTGCTTACACAAAGGAAAAGTGTCGGACAAGAGGCAAAATAATCAGACAATAGGATTTAAGGAAACATAAATGGATATTCGATAAAACAGGAATGGATATTATATGTTATTCGGGAATCTTCAAAGGGGATACGGGTCCAGTTTTGTACAGAATAACGAAATTTACTGTTTTTTATGCAGCTTCGCTACTTTTTGATATTTATATTGGGCACAGACAAGGAATATGAACTTCATATCCCCTATGAAGCCCGAATAACAATTATATTCTGAAGGGATACAATTTTTTTTATTATAGCTGTTTAAAACTTGTGATTTTGCTACCACCAAGTATGGGGGATACGGCCTAATATCCCCTGTCAAGCTAACCAATCAAATTGCAGGATTTACCTGGATATGTCACTTCAGCAGAATATAAGGCCAGATACGAAAGCAAAAATTTTAGACAAAAGGCAAAGCCATCCTAAAGCAAATAGCGGACAAAAAGCTATGTTTAGTTTAAGTTTGTAAAACAAGCACGGTCTGCTGATAGCTATCCGTTGGTAAATAGGTATCAATTTGAAGTTGACTAACACGCAAGTGATACCTGAAAAGATAGAGAACCATTCTTCCCTGTCCTATATCTATATTGTATGAAGGGTCCTTCAGGGCCCTGCTATATTCAACACTTGGTCATATTGAAGTATTAAAAAAGAACGTTTATAAATTAATTCATAGGGATTTTGGTTTATTTTATTTTTTCATGTCGTCAATCAATTTTTTTTTGGTTAATTTACATTATCTTGCTCTCCTGATTTTTTTTCGACTGCACGAGCATCCTGCATTGGCGGATCCAAGGAGGGGGGTTGGGTTCCGGGGGTTAAAACCCTTTGTTTGGACAATCGCATATGCTGATGTTTTACCAAGTTATAGCTAAAACAATTTCGCACCTCCCTCCGCTCAGCGAATTTTCTTATGGGAACACTTTTCAAATTGCCAGGATCTGCGCCTTTTTCCTGTCTGTTTGGTTCGTGGTTGCGATACCTTGTTGTGTATCTCGTTCCAGTTTAGATAAATTTCAGCTTTGGACGCAATACATTGCATTTTTTACATTAATTTTTTTTTATTTTATTTTCAATTTTGTTAGCTCTAAGGTAATTTGCGGGATATTTTTGTCGTGATTTTTAAGATCTGTAGAGGAAAAGAACATGTTGTCAGTGATGTCGTTGCTAAAGATGAAAAAGAAAACAGGCATAAAACACGGTTAATGTAAAGAATAGAACAGTTATTATAAAACAAAATAAACAGAAAATCCTGCCATTTCAGTATAAATTCAACATTTCGCATGTTTTATCTCCCCACAATGCAGCATTAGATAAAAAAATACCCCCCTCCCTTTATAAAGATGAACTCAAATCAAATTTGAAAAAAAACATAGTGTACAATGGAAATATGCACTGAACATTCTGTGAAAGTTTCAGTTAATTTCACTCTGTCGTCAAGGAAATTTTGACGACAAAAAGTGTCTAATCCTGTGGCGGACTCCCTTTTGATTCAAGAAATAATAACAAAAACAAAAACAAATCAGATTCTTTTTTTAAAAAAGCTGCTTCACAATGGCAATGTGCACTGAAAATTTTGTGAAAGTTTCAGTGAATTTCACTCAGTGGTCTAAGAGAACGTGTGTACCCCATTGGCAGGCAGAATAACGAACGGACAACGTGATCAATATATACCGCCCCTCTGAAGCGGGGTATAAATAGAGAATCCAGAAATATGTTACTTGGTCGAAATCCTTTATAAGATCTTTCCGTGTCTGACGCCATATTATCATGTAACGTTAACTAAGTACAAATAACCAGTAGCTAAAGTTTATGCTATATACGCGGTCATCGCAGACAGAATTTATCTTGTTAGACACAAGAAGACTTAAAATGGTTAAGATAACAAACAAATAGGATTTACAGTTTTTACGAACTGGACATTTTTGCAAACTGTGGGTCTGATATTATTAACTACGATTCTACATGTATCTGAGATAGTGCATCGTACTTAAAATAATTTGAATTTCTCTTTTTATTAAGACATAATATCAAACATCTGTCTTAGTTTAAAAAATTCGACAGTTTTTTTCAGTATAAAATTGATCTAAAATGATACACAACATATTGGCACATTCTAGTATTGTGAAACGCAATTTGGGTGGGAAATAAAATGATTTAAGCTCGGGTTTAAAGCGCAAAAATAAGGGCTTCCACCGGAACATTTAAGGACATGAAAGTTTTCCTGGAGACTTGAGGGCTTTGAAATGAAAAAAGAGTTCTAACCCTCTAGAAGATATTGGAAAAGGCGTTGAACTGATTTAATGTGAAATTTGAATATGCTTTACCCCCCCCCCNAAAAAAAAAAAAAAAAAAAAATCAATTTTTTTCCTCACGATAACTTGCAATTGCAAGACACTAGTTAACCAGTTCAGGGAAATATCTAACCATACATGAAAAAGGTTGATATAGGTATATTATGGCACGATCTTCCTCATGCTTATGAAAAATCAGTTCAATGAGAATATTGGGTGATTTTAGATATACCTATATTATAAACGAGCCTTTGGCGAGTTTATTATATTTGAAATTACATAACGAGAGTTGATGCCCAGCGATATACAATTCTTTCGAGTAAATCTATTTCTCTTATGATTTTCATAATATTAAATGCCGAGCTGCTGTTTTTGCCTCAAATAACAACACCGTTTTTGGGTAACGTTAATCACGGCCAACGAGATTTCAAAGTTGTCCAAAAGAAACGTCAAAAAAGAAATAGCACATCACGCGTGATGTGTTATTACTTGGCGCTCGACCAATGAAATTCCCGTAAAAACGATTCAACAAGTTCATATCTAACTCCAGCTTCAAAGTCTCGTTGTATACCACAAATAACTATCCGTGCAAGGAATAGATAATAACCGTGCATCATAAGAGAATTGTAAAGAAACAAATTGTAAATAGGTGGTAATAATAAAATTATCGAACAAATGGGCCAAAGTCAATTGGACAAAAAGACAAAGAAGGAGAAAACCACCGGAAAATGTCGACCGCAATGGTTTTGACTTGGTACATGAGTCTCTTCAAAAGAAATGGTGGGGTGCATAAATAAATAACCTAAGAAATATACCCCCCAAAAATCAAATCAAATCAAATTTGAAAATAACCGGTGTACAATGGAAATATGCACTAAACACTCTGTGAAAGTTTCAGTGAATTTCACTCAGTCGTCTAGCAGAAGTCGTCGCCACATAGTGTGTAAGCCTTTGGTGAACTCCCATTACATTTAAGAAGAAGAAGAAAAAAAAAGGCTTTAACAGGTTTTATGGCGCGTCCAATTTCCCCTCCGATTGCGACAGTGTCCGGCAACAACTCAACAGCAACTACTATTGCTGCTGTCAAGGAAGTGGCAAAACTTTTATTGTAATGAAGTCAAGATTGACGCCCCAAGCTTACACAATGTGTTACATTCATTTATGTCAAATGTCTACATTGTAGATATATCAGACGTAAAAAGCTGACAAATGTATACAATGTTGTCTTTGCACAACAGCGAGTCAATGAAAGTTAGACAGCTTGGGGTGTAAATCTTAACGGCTTCGGTAAACTGAAAGTTTTGCCACTTGCTTGACCGCAGCAATATTGATCTTTCACGTCCTACGACAGCAAAATGTTCATCACACTGCTAAGTGAAAATGATGTTACAATCTCTTTGCTGGCTGTTTGGTAAATATAATTTTAACCTAAGACAAAACCAATTAAATCCATGGTACATTTTGTTTCTTCAACCTCCAAACAGGTAAAAGTTTGAAAAAAAAACATTTATTTATCTTTTTTCGCAGAGATATCACAACGGCAAATCTGTATTACATACATCATCGACAAAGAAATTTTGAAAAGAAGGAATACTATTTTTGTTTGTCAACAACGAGTTATTTCCCTTTAAAGCTGTGACTTAAGACCTGTAATGGTCTGTAATGTAATGATTTGAAGAAAAGTACAATTAACCTATAAGCGGAAAGCACCTACTTTAAAGTGCATTAAATCGACTGTCCTAGACTTTTAGAAATACCTTATGTTGAATTACTACTTTTAACAGATTAAATTTCCAATCTGTAGAAAGAAATTTGTAAAAGGGTTATCACTGGCAAGTCGGTCTTTCTGAAAGAAACACGAACCATCCATTTTAAATGGAGATGTCTAGAATTTAACTGTCGTCAGACAAGAAATGTTCCTGTAAAGAACAATTGAGGAATTGAATTTGTCAAATACGGATTTAGTTAATCTTATGGTGCTTAGTTTCGTTTATACTGAGTCACATAAACGTAATTAAATGTAAATTGTTAGAATATGGTAATGCAAAATAATTCTATTTGATTAGTATTGATGCATTCAAATGATTATGACATGGTTTTTAAAGATTATTTAAGTACACAAATGGGTCATTCACCTACTACCAATTCAAAAAAAAAGGTGAAAAAAAGTCTGCATTCGATTGTAGTCAGAATACCTATTTGAATACGGGGGTTTTCTTGGAGAGTTTCAAAGATTCATTAACTGATATGAGCAAGTTAAACGGTTAGCCAGTAAATTTTTATGCTGAAATATTGAAAAATATAACAAAACCTACAAAAATAAAAGAATTTTGCAATTTGATATGAGATGAACCGGCACATATATGTCCAAAGACATGACTTTATATAATTATTGTTTACCTATTGCATCTCGGATTTAAAAAAAAAATCATTCAAACTGAAGATTAATGAAAACAATTTAAACTATATTGATACAGATAGTTTGTTAAAGTCAGTATTTTTCAAGCGTATCTTTTGATCATGATCATGTAAAGTTTCGCTTTCCTACAGTCTGCAAAAAAAAAAAAAAAAAAAAAAAAATATCCAGTCCGTGGATATGTGAGAGAACCGGTACTTCAAATTGATTCTTGTCTTTCTTTAAGTTCAGATTATTTTTTTTTTCAAAATAAAGCACAGATTCATATTCAACATTAAACATCTAATTTAATCTTAAACTAATAACAAAATACCACAGTTACTGTAAATCAAACTAGTAATAAAATACCGAAGTTACTAAAGCATCTTGACAATTTATGAGGTTATCAAACTAGTAATAAAATACCGAAGTTACTAAAGCATCTTGACAATTTATGAGGTTATATATTCATTGCTAATTTTTGTCTCACATGACAGATGACACCTGCATAGCAGGAGATTCTTACCGTACCAATACAGACGGTCTGAGTTTCATGCCATTTCATGAAGTTGAAATGAACGAAAACGTAAACATTGCATTAGATCATCATGATCATTGGTATACATTATTTTTACAAGTTCTTGATAAGCATGCTCCTATTAAAAACAAAAAAGTCAAATCTTATAAGCAAAGAGGAAATAAGCGATGCTATGAATAAGAGAGATATCTTTCATTCACAAAAAGACTGCGAAAATTATAGAATTTGGCATAACTAAACAACTACTTTGATAAATGAAGCAAAGAAGAATTACTATCAAAACGCCATATCTAATTGCAAAAATTCTAAAGAGCTGTGGACCTACATAATACGTTCCCATGCAAACTAGATTATGAAAATGATACTCATTTCAATCCACAAGATATTGTAAATTCCTTAAATGATAAATTTTCCTCGATTGCCGAGATCTTACATGGAATAAAGAATCTGATATGAATTTTACATTACTACAAAATTTTATTTCTAGCAGGCTTCAAAGACACTGCTCAATTGAATTTTATGACGGTAACGGAAGTTCATTCGCAGTTAAGTAAATACTTTATTAGAAATGCATAATTGTACCCCTGAGGGTTGAAAGCATATATATAGATACAGACATAAAGACGAAATACAACATAAAAATAAAATATTCAAAATTTTACGATTCTATACGTATATTTAACATTTCTTTTATATTGTTGATGGTGAACCATGCAATCATTTGTCCACTTTTCTCAGTATAAGTGACTTTTTTATAAATGGAGCAACATATTGCAAGTGATCCGATGAAGATAATATCTCAACAATATTTGTATTGTTATTATTATTGTTTTCAAAAGTATTTACATTTTTTATTTTAAATTCCTGTCTAATAAGGTTATATTTTGGACATTCAAAAAAGAAATGAGTTTCATCTTCTATTTGATTTAAATCACAGTATTTACAAATTCTATTTTCTCTTTTAATCTTAAGGCACTTAGACTCAAGTAAATCAGCTGGTCTTGACAAAATTGGCCCTAGAATATTGAAACTTGGCGCAGAAATTATAGCTCCATCCCTAACATTTTTAATAAATAAAAGTATTACAAGTGGCCAGTTTCCAGAAAAATTAAAACATGCAAGGGTAACCCCCATTCCTAAAGGGGGACCAACAGATACTCCGTCAAATTATAGAACAATATCGATGCTCTGCACTATTTCAAAATTATTTGAGAAGCATTTTTCTACTGAATTGTACAAATACTTTAGTTTAAACAATTTTTACACATATCACAGTCGGGTTTTAGACAAGATCATTCTTGCCAGACTGCACTAACTAAACTTATTGACGAATGGCTAAAATATTTAGATAATGGTGAAGTAGTTGGGGCTATTTTCATTGATTTCAGTAAAGCCTTTGACTTGGTTCATCATGCTATTCTTTTGGAAAAACTTGGCTTCTATCATATCGGGGAAATTACTTTAGATTGGATAAAATCTTATTTATCAAATAGGATGCAAGAAGTCCATTGTGAAAATATAAAACCTGATAAACATACAGTTAGATACGGTGTTCCTCAAGGTTCAATTTTAGAACCTCTTTTATTTATAATATATATAAATGATTTATTCCTTTATATAAATAAATCAAGTATAGATTTATTTGCAGATGACTCAACATTACACTTCCACGACAAATATGTTGAAAATATAAACAATGAGCTACAAAATGATGTAAATGCTGTCAAATGTTGGTGTGATAAAAACAGCATGATAATAAACATACACAAAACGAAGTGTATGAGGATTTGCTCCAAAAGTAAACTTGTTTTATTGCCAGAACTGTGTATAAAAATTAACGAAAACCCAATTGAAAATATCAAATGCCATAAACTTCTTGGCATTGAAACAGATGAAAATTTAGAATGGGAGTATCATGTAAATAAGGTATGTAAGATTATTTCTTCAAAAAAGCACTTTAATAAGTTAAAACAATTTTTACCAGTACAAGTAAGACAATTATTTTATAATTCATACATTTTACCATATATTGATTACTGAGTTGAGTTCAGTATCGGGGGAGGTACATAAAAAAGAATCAGATGGAATTACAAAACTTCAGAAAAGAGCTGCCAGAATAATACTTGAGTGTGACAAAACAGTTTCATCAAAGTTCATGTTTTCTTCCCCAAAATGGTTACCTTTTGTTGAAAAAGTCAAATATCAAAAGTCTGTGTTGATGTATAAAGTAGTAAGTGGTCAAGTTCCAGAATACTTATTTCTACAATCAGTTAATGAAGTTCACAGTTATAATTTGAGATCTGCAGAAAATGATGATTTATTTTTAAATCTTTTCAATATTCCGCAGTTAAAATATGGAATGACTTGCCATACAATATAAAAAAATTGTCATAATATAGCTTTATTTAAGGAGCTTTGTTTCAATCATTTCTTGAAATATATTACTTGAAATATTGATACAATGTATATGTGTTGTATGCATGCCAGTTTATTTATTATTTATGCTTTATGATTGTGTTTAAATATGTATGAAATTAGTATATGAATGATTGGAGGGTCTCAATGAAAATTAGATCAAGTCTAATTGAGTCACCCTCATTAAATAAAGAATTTACTTACTTACTTAATGAGTTCTTACGGAGTTTAGACGCTCACCTTATCGACACAAACAATCTGACTCCTAACAGATTTTAGACTCTCGCCTTACCGACACAACAGTTTAGCCCTTACAGATTTTAGACTCTCGCCTTACCGACACAAACATTTCTTACGAAGTTTACACGCTTACCTTACCGACACAAAGGGTCTTAGTTCTTTCGGAGTTTAGACGCTTCCCTTACCGAAACAAACGGTCCGAGTCCTTACGGAGTTAAGAGTAGACGCTAACGTTGTCGACGCAAACGAAATCGTTCCTTATCACCCTTCCTCATTTTTATATCAGTCTGCAGAGCGTTTTCACAGAAGTCATACCAGGTTGGCCCGGATATATCATGGGTTGACCTGGAGATATAAAGCGATTCTCCCAAAGTTAAGACAAAGGCTTTTATTCAAGTTTTCACGCGAAATCAAACGGATAAAAATAAACTTCTATTACATTTGCTCTTTCCGATTAAGTAATCGAAACAGAGCCATGATTACACAAATAGATAAACTAGACATCAGAAAAAAATGTAGAAACTGGGTCGTTAATATATCCTGCAGAGCTTTGACGTTTTAAGATTATTACGTCATAAAAGCTCCAAGGATTGATAGTATATCATAACAACCAAAGGTTGCTGCAACATTCAAAATCGACATTTTTCGAGTACTTTGGTCAAAATATTCATCAAGTTACAAAACCTTTGCCGATAAAATGATAAAAAAACTACAAAATACGTTTTTGAAGCTGAAAATTGCTGAAAAGGCAAGAATGAAATGTATGTCGAATTTCCCGCGTAACTTAGGGAGAATTTAAAACCTCACTTCAATAAATACCAATCTAAAATACAAAATAAAGGATGATAAATAAGTTATAAATATCATCCCGCTCACCAGAATATATTGGAGCTCTTTTGCTACGCTCACTCGCCCCTGTGCTTCATATTCTGGCTCACGGGCTGTTATTTTACGATACATAGCTGTCAAGAGCCCGATAACACATACTTTCAGAGTTTAGACGTTTACCTTGCCGACGCAAACGATCTTATTCCTTTCGGAGTAAAGACGCTTACGAAGACTGACTTGTGCTGCCCCCTTGCTCACTGCGCTTTGCTCTGTTATGCTCAAGATTCGATAGATTTGAGACAGACTCGTCATTCAAAGGCTGACGTTGTCGATGCAAATAATGTAATTCATAACAGAGTTTAGACATAAATGATCTCGTTTCTTAAGGAGTCAGGCGTTCACCTGATTGACTCAAACAGCCTAATTCACAGACAGGGAATATGAACCCGTATCCCCTATGAAGATTCCCGAATAACATATATTATTCGTTGTCTTTCTCATTTTACCAAATTGAATATAATCAGTACTGAGCTATATTTTACACTTTATCCTGTTCTCAATAAAACAACGGCAGTAGAATACCGAAGGAACAAGGAAAGCGATGACTACAAAAATCGAAGTCCAAAGACATGGCAAAAGCGGTAAAAGATAAAAACAAAGACAAAACAAGGACGTGAGACAGCTACAATGCACGGAAATAAAAAGATAACATTAAGAATTAAGGCACTCACAGTGTGAACTCTCATAAAAACCGGGAATGACATCAGGTGCTCCGGAAGGGTAAACATGTCCTGCTCCGCTAGCGGCACCCGTCACACTATCAGTGAGTCAATCCAGGGTTGAGTCAAATCAGTGAAGACGTGAAATCTAGCTGGAAATGTCCGTTTTCATTTGGGACACACACACGTCATATCTGTCAATGATGTCAAGGTGACGGCCATAGAATTTCTGAAGGGATGAAAGTAACAAAGGCTGAACAAATCCCTGACTAAGCAGCTTTTGGGACAGTGTTTTTGCTCTAACTTAAAAGTCACTGTATAAACTGCATGCCCGACAGTAGCGAATCAACTGCGAAATGTACACTCCATAGGCTGGAGAGGTAGGTATATTGCTGCTCAGAAAGGGAAAGTTCACAATTGGGGAGTTAAAATCATCACGTTTGTCATACAGCTTAGATTTCAAACGTCCATTTTCGTCAATATAAATCAAAAGATCTAAGTACGAAGCTGAAGTAGGTGTATCAGTAGTCTCTTTAATTTCAAGCTCATTGGGATAGATAAAAGAAAGCTATGTCAACCTAAATGAACATTGCGCTGAAAATTGACTATTTGTAATGTCCCTACATTTTTTTGATGATGCGATTATGAAAGATTGTAAATATAGCAGAAAATGTGTTGTAAGGATTAGCCATTCAACTGCGTACTATTTCCAAACGATAGTAGATAAGCCAAAGATATTATTTCTGAGTGACTTGGACTGGAATCATACAGGTTTCCATAATGAAGATATTTTTCGATAGAAAATTGACCATAAAGGAAAAGATTTTCTCTAAATGATTTATTGATAGAAAACCGAAAGAAACCTTTTCAAGAAAAGAACCGTCTGTACGGGGTTATGTCCATAAGAAATATAAATCACTCGGTACATTTAAACCAAGGGAAGAGTGTTTGTAAATATTGAGGTGTAAACAAAAAATATGGCTCGGAAGAATTGAGACAATTGCGATAAAAAAACTTGCCTGTTTCATGACATTTGGACATCGGTATTTTATTTTTTTATGTTACAACTGGACCGATGACTCTGCTAGTGAACTGTTAGTCCCCGATGGTATTCATCAACCCAGTAGTCAGTACTTCGGTGCTGGTCTGAAAACCCATTTTATCAAAACTTCCAATATCTAAATTTTACATAATTTTATTTAATCTAAGGAGTATCTCCCTGATGCATAGCTCTGTCCTTAGCTGAATTTTGGCTTTTCTATTTAGACCCTTTTGGTTATTTGTTTTCTATCAGCTTTTACAAGTTTTTTGATTCATGGACTTCAAAATGTTCTGGGTAGATCTGCACTGTTGAGTCATAAGTTGTCGAAATGCGCGCATATGCAGAACATAAATTAACAGTAATTTCGGTATTTTGTTATTATAAAATCTATTGACATACGAGTTTGAACTTAAATTAATGGTTTTTATCTCCGCACGTACAGTGTGTTTGATTTTGGGAAATGTTTCGGAAATTCATATCTTTTCAGTGCTGATGACTTGTATTAAAAGTTTCAGAAAACTAGAAAAACTGTGAGCAAAGCTCCCTTATTTATACCCCCGCTCCCCCATTTGATTCAAGAAAAAAAATAGAAAAAATAAATTCATATCAAATTTCAAATAGATTATTATATGCCGGTAATATTCTTTGAAAATTTCATTGAATTTCAACAAATGCTCTTGGAGGAGTTGTCGCCGCAAAGTGAATATCCTTATAGCCCTTTTCGAAAAGTGTTGTTATCTTTTCCTGGATTTGAACTCTCCCATTAAATGGAGGTACAAACAGTCTTTGCTTCCGGTTATCACTCGTACTGTTTGCTAACAATACACAACTTAAACCCTGAATACATTTTAAATATAACAGAGCCAGAGCTTTGCACCAATGTCTATACATATTCAATATTTGGTGTACTATTCTAGATTTAAACAAGAACGCAATTTTTTGACCGCCAGCTCAGAACTGACGACCTTTCAGGTATTTTCCTCAATATCTAACAAGTCTACCAAGGAAATCCCGCGTTTAAATACAAAATTTACAAATGTATGTTCATGTGTACTTTCATCAAATTGTTAGCTGGGCGTTTACAATTGATTAAGACTTTGCTTGCCCAAACAATCTACTCAATAGTTTTTGGAGTATGTGATCTGACCATCATTTTATTTTTGTAGTCGATTTATAAACACATTCAACAAATCGCTTAATAAGAATCAATTTGAGGATGAAATAAATAAAATCTACCTGTGTCTACATGTATCCAGTCAAACAAGTGCAATCGTCTAATAATCGATAAACGATTGCGATATATTACAAACCCGAACGATAAAACGATATATCAACGTATGTTTTACCCTTTGTAACAGGATACAATTTTTGAACGACACTTATGCAGATTTAACCAATCTAACGTTCTAAACAGGCCCTCTGTATACACTATATAAATTATAACATATAGAAAATTCATACTAGAACTACGATAAATTATAGTTGGCACATGCGCAATAAATACTTGCATTCATCAGATGTTTGGGGGTAAAATCATGAAAAATTTACAATATTAGCCCTTTTCAAATAACTTTTAGACTTTTTAGAACAATTTTTTTAATATATTTATGTTGCTATTTTTAGCACATGCAAGACAAATTTGTTCAAAAATTGTTTTTTTTTTAATCTAATGAAGTCATAATCAAAATTGTATCGCCCAGTTGGTGAGCAGTTGGTCGATTGGAACATCAGAGTTAATATTACTGAAAATAAAGCCAATTTCTGCAGAAATAATGATCATAAATTAACATGCATGTAGGTATTTCTCACTTTTGCGGCAGAACAGTTTCCTTTTAGCGGTGCGAGATTTCCTCACACGCTCACAGCTCACAAGCGACTTTTCCCGGTAATATATTTCAAGTAATATTTGAATTCTTTGCTCGATAAATACTGCAATGGTGGTCATAAGTATATGTATGTGTATAAATTCAAGATTTTATGACGTCATCAAAAGGGACGTAACTCCTTGTGTAAACAGGTGAATGGGGACGACATTTCTTATATATGGAAAAACGGCAGTAGAATACCGAAGGAACAAAGCAGTAGAATTTACAAAAATCGATGTCCAAAGACATGGCCAAAACGAGAACACAGAACAAAATGACGCCAGACAGACACAAAACACAGAAATACTGAGAAATCACAACATTCAAACTAAAGGCACTCCATGTGAACTCCATGGAATTTAGTATATTTTTGAGAGAAAACAGTATTAAGAAATAAAATCTAACACCAATGAAAGTGCGAGTCAAAAGAATCTAAGATATCATCAGGTAAGATTTAAATCATCTCGGACTCAGCAAGCTTCGTTCGAGACTAGAAATCTTACCATTTGGCCCAATCCCGCCGCAGCAGGTTTGCGCCTGTCCGAAGTCAGAAAATTTATCAAGCCTTTGTTTGTCTTGTCTTTTTTCTAGGTAGTTTACTTTATGTCTATAGGAGTCTAGGATTATGTTTATTTCGCTGAACTTGATTCCTCTTTATTCAGGGGCCGACTCCGACCTGCCGTTGGGTGTGGGGTTTTCTCACCGTTCATTGAAGATCTTATGATGGCATGGAGTTGTTGTTGCTCCCCTTTGGGTCGTTGTCTCTTTGACACATTCCCCGTTTCCTTTCTTTTTTCTATTGGTAAATAATATTTCACAAAATCAATAATTGAAGTCAATGGTTATTGTCGGCAAAAATATATTTGTAATCAGGAATTCTGTTAAAAAAAACTCACATAAATTTCAGTGCATTAAAGAAATTTCAATCATCTAAAAAAAATCTAGTCTTAATATTCAAGCTGGATTTAATTTTTTGAATCCAGAATTGTTCTTTTGCTTGTCGCTCTGACTCATTCCAAGCCTGATTTATTTTAGTTAATGGCGACAACTTGCATGTCTGTCCAGCTATGTCTAATGGTATTGAAATGGACAGCTGTAGCCTGAGTTAATTTTTTTTCTACATGTGATTACGGTGTAGATTAATGCGGAGTTCATATAATATATAGTAAATTTTAATAGTAAATTAACAAATAAAAAATGATTCCATTCATTTAAGTATTAATTTTCACATTATGTGTTTATATATTTCTTATTTATCAAAGTAATTGTGTTTGTACATAATGTTTAGCTGGAACATAAAAATTTCACAGGAAAAAAAATTATTACAAAAACGGTTGCAACATAGCTGGGCTAATTTCCTGATTAATTTGCTCTCGTTCTGATGTAGCTGAAATATTGCTCACGGGACGTTTAATTTTAACTTTTCCATCTATCATGATTTTTGCAGAAGTCTGGTACAAAAAATAGGTTTGACAACCTTTTTGTATAAATTATATAACATTTTGTTTCCAGGTAAAAAAACTTTGACAGTCGATGTATATTACATAATTTTTACGATCAATTGTAAAATCATGAGAGACGTTGAAAAAGCTAGTAGGTATAGCGAAATATCCGTCATTTGATCAATTTAGGTCTTTTATTGTCTAAATTTTTCTATGATAGCTTTATTTTTATGTTGTTGTGTATCACCTAAGACTTACATGTAATATACTATTTCTTTTGAATCTGTGAAAGATTTATGGAAATTAGCTTATACTGAACTGATTAAATGTGTTCATGTTAGAATTTTATGTTTTCATACTGAAAACATTTTTTTTAGTATTCCAGACATTTTGACAAAGACGAAGAATTTTGTTAGTTGTATATAATGGACGGTTGAAAAAATGCTTAACAGGGGAATACAAATTGGCATCCTGCAACGTGTACAAAAATATTTCTTTAAAATTGTATCAATTTTGGATTTTTATATAGTGTATTTATTGTTTTGTTTCTCATGATGATGAAACACCATGAGACTTCTATCAAAGAGCAATTGCGTGTTTATGGTGAATTTATTGTATTCGTTAGACTTTATAAGTTTCACAATTTTTTACTGCCAAATGTTACGTGTGCTAACAATAATATGATCGGACGTTTCCGATATAACAAACTTTTCTGTCTAATAATTTAGTAGACCTCAGTGAAAACGTGCACGAAATCATTACCAGTCACTTGCTACTCTTATGCAGTATTTGAAGCCTCTTAATAGAATATATGTTGTTATACATTGTAGTTTTGATTTCCATACTAATTATTGCCGGTTATTCTTGATCAGAAGTGCTTACGATATAGACATTGTACGCAAGTCATTCATAATTGTAGAATTCAGAATTCTCATCATTTATTTAGCAATATATACAGTATTTTGCGGGGAATCATCTCCCTTTTTAATATAACATAAATTGTATAAAGATAACTAAATACCGAATTTACTGTTATATTTAGATTCTGCATATGCGCATTTCGACAACTCATGTCTCTTCAGTGTAAATCAAATCAAAACATTTGGAAAGCCATTAACCGAAATATGTGTAAAAGCTGATAGAGAACAAATTCCCAATAGGATCTAACCAGAGGCTCCCAGGAGCCTGTATCGCTCACCTGGTTTTCATTTGCAACAATCAAGCTAACATTGTAAGTTATACAGTTGAACTTTAGTCTCTCCAACTTTGGTAGCTCAAACACAACCAATATCTTGAACTGTATTTAAAGTCTGATCATGTTTTACTTTATGTCTTTGTTGGGCTTTTTTGACAAAAAACATTCTTGCTAATGACCACTTTTGACACCANACAATGTTGAATTTTCCCGCCTTTTTTGGCGGCCATTTTGAAAATGGCGGTCAACGAACAATTTTCAACACTGGTTTTGAAGTCGCACCATCAATATCTATTTGGAAACCAAATTTCATTGAAATCAGACAATGTTGAATTTTCCCGCCCTTTTTTGGGCGGCCATTTTGAAAATGGAGGTCAACAAACTATTTACAACACAAGTTTTGAATTCGCCACAGCATGGCAAACATTCTATCATCTTACACTTAACCTTCATCTTCTATAGTTTAGGAACTAAAAGACAAAAAATACAAAAATTTAAATATTCGGTGAAAAAAGGGCAATAACTCCTACAAGGGGTTTTGGATTTTCTTCAAAATTTCAGGGTTGGTAGATCTTGATATGCTGAACATTTTTGCAATT
>MJUU01011877.1:19028-37136 GCA_002080025.1 Modiolus philippinarum | reverse complement strand
CAAAATAATGTGTAAAAGGAAAGTTTTTGCACTGACCGGTGTATATGTTTAATGACTAAAATGAAGATTCATCAGTAATTTTTATCCCATTTTTTCATTTTCATGGAATTTTGAACAAAATAATGTGTAAAAGGAAAGTTTCACACTGACCAGTATATATTTAATGACTAAAATGAAGATTTATCAGTAATTTTTTTATCACATTTTTTCATTTTCATGGAATTTTTAGCAAAATAATGTGTAAAAGGAAAGTTTTGCACTGACCGGTATATATTTTATGATTAAAATGAAGATTCACCAGTAATTTTTTTATCCCATTTTTTCCTTTTCATGGAATTTTGAACAAAATAAAGTGTAAAAGCAAAGTTTTGCACTGACCGGTACATATTTAATGACTAAAATGAAGATTTGTCAGTAATTTTTTATCACATTTTTCAGTTTCATGGAATTTTGAACAAAATAATGTGTAACAGGAAAGTTTTGCACTGACCGGTGTATATGTAACGACTAAAATGAAGATTCATTAATAATTTTTTATCCCATTTTTTCATTTTCATTGAATTGGAACAAAATAATGTGTAAAAGGGAAGTTTTGCACTGACCGGTATATGTTTAATGACTAAAATGAAAATTTATCAGTAAGTTTTTTTTTATCACATTTTTACATTTTTAAATAAGTAATTTTTTATTCCAATTTTTCATATTTATGGAATTTTAAACAAATAATGTGTAAAGAGAAATTTTTGCACTGACAGGTATACATGCTTTGTTTTGGGTCGTTTTAACCTGGATATGGGATGTTGTCTCCTTGACATTTACCCCATTTCCTCTATTTGACTAAAATGAAGATTCTTAAGTATTTTTTAAATCACTTTTTTTCATGTTCTTGAATTGCTAAGAACTATCAGATACATGTATTGATAATGACTTTCGATCTTACTAGGAATAATAAATCAACGCTCGGTGAGATTCGTTTCGACGGTAATTTTTCAATTTACCTGTATCAGTCATCCGTCACCGATCATCCGTGCATAATTAATTAGATTTCTGTCTATTCGTCATTCGTCATGATTCAAGAGTCAAGAGTCGCATCATTCATTAGTCATCAGTTAATTTTACTATCCGTCAGCCGTCAAAAGTCATGATTCAGCGATCATTCAGCGATCACTCACCAGTCAACGATCAGTCAAAATGGAATGTTGACTGATCCAGGGACTGTACATATATTTTCTAGATTTTAGTTTTATTTCATATTTTTATTTTGTTGTTCTCCATGCACGACAGCTATACAAACCTTTTTATTCTGTCTGATTTAAATGACATTAAGCTGTCTCGCAACATATATTTTAAGTTTGAAAATTATAATTGTATCGTGACTTCTCGGTGTCAAATAATGAGACATAATGAGACTTACAGCCATACAGCTCATTTAAATTTTTGCAGTTGAAGTTAACATATGTGTTATGGTCTCATGTTCATTTACTCCATATCCTTTCGTAAAATATTACAGACCCTATTACAAACTGAAAGTCAAGAGGTCTTAATGTAAAACTCATGAGTGAAAGACAGTGTTTACATATCAGGAACTTCAGAAAATTACTTGGATTACTTATAATTCTTATTAAATGCACTAAAATCAGTTCTGACTCTACATTTGATGTCAAAATATACTGCACTTTATTACCACAAAGCAGAGGTATCATCAGGAAGTGATTATTGCAAAATGTTTTCTTTGTTTTTTAATGATCTTAAGAAGCCTAAGTTGCAGTCCATTCAAATTATTTTCAATTTACATTTATATGTACTTTTTAGTCTCATGTGCATAATAATAATTTACAAGAATTTGATTAGTTGATTAGCATTCATTAATTGCATTTTACAAGAATATGATGATAAGGGTATCTCATTTACATTTACTCCATATTCTCTCATATAATAAATAACAATGTGGTAATCGATTAAACAAATTTTTATATGATAAGGGTAGTTTCAAAAAATCTATGCACTTTGAAATCATACCTGTATTACTATCAAAATTCCATCTTGTATCCCTCTTCTTCCAACCTCTATCAGTAACCTTTGAACTTGACATATTTGGTTTTTGTGATTAGGTAGGTTTCTCAGTAACTATTAATGGTAGGTAAAACTTCAATGATATTTAGTATTTTATGACAATCAGCTTTTGAGCTTTATGGTTTTTGCCTGTCAACTCTATTTCAAAGTCTAGTGTGCATTTTGAGTTTTACGAACAGTTCATTTTCTAAGTAACTTTTAATGAAAGGACAATAATGAAATATGGAATATAGGACATTTTTGTTTATATACTGACTTTATCTGCTTGTATCAAGTGAGCCTGTTAGGGAGATCTTGATGCGTTTAACCGCGATAAAGTCTGTAAGCCTGTATCAAAAACAAAATAGAAATCTATAATACATTGAGATTTCTATTTTAGCACAGTTATTCTATTGTTTTTTGCAATAATTTATATGTATTTTTCATTCAACATAAGCGTATGAACGTAACAATCAGTACCAAAACATGAAGTCAGCCTAGCAACCAGTGTGTGACGCCTTCACACTGACCCAATAA
Source organism: Modiolus philippinarum (assembly GCA_002080025.1). Taxonomy (NCBI): domain Eukaryota; kingdom Metazoa; phylum Mollusca; class Bivalvia; order Mytilida; family Modiolidae; genus Modiolus; species Modiolus philippinarum. Next base: position 34,547 of record MJUU01011877.1, on the reverse strand, counting down.
TTTTGTGATAATGTCCAGTCTCTGTAAATCAAAGGAAATTCATACAAATTACGGATAAATTTGATATGTGGGTTGTTCTTGGGAAGTATATGGCAAGTCATAATCTGTTATATTGCTTTAGTCCGTTACCTAAATTTCAACGAGAACTGTAGCCGAATCGCATCCACTTATTCCCCCCGCTCACTCTACCTTGAATCAATATGCAAGTGCAAATTTAAGTGTGTTTTGACACAATACAGGTGTGGACACAATAGAAGTATTGGCGCAATTATGTACCTACCCCTTATATTTCTAGAAAATATACAAAGCTGAAAAAATACGAAAGTAGCAATTATTTTTTTAAAAGTTGATGAAATCAGTCTGAAAATATTAGGTGCAATACTAGTTAATATGGTACTTAGCATTCTGCCAAAATTTGAAAATGATATGGGTACACAAGTACAAAATATCAAAGTTCCTGCAGCTTTTATAAATTTTCATGATTTTATCTGTGAATAACATGTGCACATGATTATATGTTATTTAGCATTATGACGAATTTGAAAAAAAACATATTCAGAGGAGTTTCGGACAAAATTAAAGTTATTTATTCTAATTAATATAAAAAAGATAACAGGAAACACCTACAATGGCCGTAAACAACAATCACATGCCACAATCCACCAGGGAACCGCATGAGAAAAACAATAAAATGACAAAAGACAAACATGGACAACGATAGGAACTCGGGATAGCCGGACTTGGTACAGTAGGAATTAAAAATGCTATAACTTTTGAAACTAGAGGCTCAGATACTGAGCCTGAATCGCTCACCTGACAAAGATGCTTTTAAACCATGCCTATGCAGATGACCAAAAATGCTTTCCTATAAGGTCTAATGTTATGCCATGTTCTCTACTGACATCCATGTTTTTTGTCAGATTCAATTGAAATAAGAATTCTTTGTAAATATTTTCCCATACATTACTCAAATATAGTTAAGGTAGATCGCCACTAATACACGGCGCATTCGATTGGCGCATTTGTATAACACGAGTCGGATGCGGAATTGACTTGATTTTCAAGCCGGAATAATCCTGTATTGGCCTATACATTGTGACGTCACAATAGATTGACATACACTTTCCCGCGAATTAGCTCCCTTTTCCCGGAAATATTATCTATTTCGTAAACTATATCAAATAACTTTCTTAATTGAACGGCGACATGTAGATTTTTTCAGCGTAACAGATAGCTTAAGTATATTTCTATGAAATATCAAAAAGTAAAAAAAAATCTGTCTGATATTTATTTTATATGAAAAATAAACAATAAGCATGTTCTCACAGTTTCCTATATATTCTTTGTAAATATTGCTGAAAAATACTGAATTTGGCCTGATTTTCAAAGCCAGATTTCAGGAAAAGATGATCGGTGACATATTATTTTTATTTTATTTTTGGAACTTATAGGTTAAGATCTGCAAAATATTTTAAAAGAAAAAAATTCTGTCTGATATTTTTATTAGGATCGAACTACCTTAAGTTAACTTTGCTTTTATTCATAGTTGCAGAGTAGATGATGAAAATGAAGATTTTCCATAGGATCCTGTGTTAAAATATGTTCCGCACTAGCCACCATGTTTTTTTTATCGTATCAAAACAAAATGAGCAATATTAGTTATGAATCTTCCATATAGCATTCTTGTAAAGTTTGGTTGAATTTGCTACATTGTTTCCGAGGAGAAGATGACAATTTGATTTTTCCATAGGGTGCAATGTTAAACTATGATCCGTGCTGGCGGCCATGTTTTTATCGGATCAGAACAAAATGAGCAATATTTGTCAGGAACCTTTAGTTCATCCTTCCTGTAAACTTTGTTTGAATTTTCTTCAGCAGTTTCAGAGGAGAAGATGAAAATGTGATTTTTCCCATAGGGTCCAATGTTAAACGTAACTTCCGTGCTGGCTGCTATTCTTTATAGGATGGAAAGGAAATTAGCAATCTTCATCATTCCTGTAAAAATTGTTTGAATTTGCTTCAGCGAATTCAGAGTAGAAGATGAATTTGAAGTTTTTCCCATAGGGTCCAGTGTTAAAACTAGGTTTAGCGCTGGCGGCCATGTTTTTAGCAGATCCAAACGAAATGAGCAATCTGTGTTGATGACTTTTAGTACATCATTCCTGTAAACTTTGGTTGAATTTGCTTCAGTGGTTTCTGAGGAAAAGTTGAAAAAATAACGTCAGTAGAATACCGAAGGAACAAAGCACAAAATTACATAAATCAAAGTCCAGAGACAAGGCAAAATCAAGAACACCTGAAGACGGAAGACCAAAGACACTACTATGTGATTTTTCCCATAGGGTCCAATGTTAAACCTAAGTTCCGCGCTGGCGGCCATGTTTTTTATCGGATCGGAACGAAATGAGCAATCTACGTAAAGGACCTTCCATACATCTTTTGTGTATTTATTTTTTAGCCATTCACCACACATAGGGGGAGGGTTTGGATAAAAAAAACGAGTTTAACCCTACCGCAATTTTTGTCAGGAATATGTTGGACATTGGCTTGTCCTTTTCTTCTTAGAAAATTTTAGTTTCTTGATATTTGGGTTATTGGATGTGGTTTGTTTCCATTGATTTATTCACTGTTTTGCCTTTTTGGGGTCATTTAGGGCTTGCTAAATGGTGTGAGGTTCCTCACTGTGTTGAAGACCGTACGGTGACCCCTAGATGCTTTGCTTTGGGCCGTTTTAACCTGGATATGGGATGTTGTCTCCTTGACATTTACCCCCCATTTTCTTTCTTTTTCATATCATTTCTGTAAAGTTTGGTTGAATTTGCTTCACTGTTTTCAGAGGAGAAGATAAAAATGTGAAAAGTTAACGGACGGACGCCGGACAACGGACGCCAAGTGATGGCAATAGCTCACACAGGTGAGCTAAAATTGACGAATCAATCTAAAAATAGGACATGCACAAGTTCTTATGGTAACTAACATGCATTGAGAAATTTTAAAGGTTTCTGAGATAAGCTCCGGACAAAAAATGTCTACGGACAGAAGGACGGATAGATAAGGTGATTCCAACATCATGGGGGGGGGGGGGTATATTAAAGTCTTTAATGTGGTGGCAGGGTTGCAGGCTTAATTGTCAAAGGATAAAGCAGTTTGGTTCAATTTGCTACTTTACCTTTTCATCTCCTTTCTCTTTTTCTTTTTTCTATGCCTCTAAACAAGATATTTTTGTCACTGCTTCAAGTGTTTGATCTATCTTTTGAGCATTCCTTTTTAGTGTGGAAGGTTTAACAGGTGATAGATTCATAGTTGTCAATAAATTGTTAATTTGAACTGGGCCCATCCCTGTGTGAACCATTGCTGTAAAAAACAAAACTAAAATAATAAGGTTACTAGGCAAATTGAATTGTCTGTGGGTTAATGCCTTAAAAATATGTTAGATGGGGTCAGTCTGCATAATTTTTTTTTTTTAGGTTTTTATCCAAAAGCCAACTCCCAAAGTGTTAATTTGAAAACCTACATTCATGCAGCATATAAGGTATGTTAGGATCAAATTTTTTTCTTAAATGTTACGCACATATTTTTGACATGACCTGACTTGACATACGTTTGGACTCAATTTGTATTATAACTTTCGAAAAGGGGATTCAGATATATAAATTTTATGTGTTATCTCAACTAGCCTGAACAACTAGTAATGAAAAAAGTTTTTGGTGCATACTGGTCTTGATTCTACAGTCCTGCTAAAAGTAATTACAATATTATCATAAGATGTAAGGGGCTTCCACAGTCTAACTATGGTCCCTTACACCAAAAAATGGCCGTGTGAATATAATACAGGACACCCTTACAAAAATAGAAAGTTTACCACAAATTTGTGGCGCGATCTGATCAGTGTGCCAGGATATTGTACCAGGATTGTGTAGAACAGCACCATTATTAGCCGTGCTTTACTGGCACACTTGCGGCACACAAAACCATCTTAACTCGAAAGTTCTAGCACTTCTGGCACATACAAGAGTGTGCCAGAAGTGTAGCGTAAATATATGTTTGATTTATTGTTAACAATTTTGTGCCAGAAAGTTCTATTGTATTAGGTGCAAGACAAAGAATAGAGTGTGCCAAAAGTGCACCAGAAACACCTCATGAAATCAAACAAACGGATAAAGAACCATTCAAATTTAGGTACAGGTAAACAAAAGTTACGTGGTAATTTATTGGGGAGGACACGTTTTCTTGTGGTGAAATATGAAAAGGACTTTTGTAATCAATGTTTCAGCTAAAAAACTAAATACCGTTTTACTGTGAATTTACTTTCTGCATATGCGCATTTCGACAAATTATGTCTCATCAGTGCAGATAAAATCTAAATGTTTGGAAGACCATAGAATCAAAAATGTTTAGAAACTGACAGAGAACAAATAACCAAAGTGATCTAAATGTAAAGCCAAAATCTGCTAAGGACAGAGCTTTGCATGAGGGAGATAAGTGTCAATTTGACTTTTTATGCAATACTGGTACACAAAATACAAGAGTTCATATTCCAAGAAATATCAAATTGTACCCCTTTTAGACCTCTCTGACCTTGACCTTCGACATATATTTTGGCATATTGATGTTTCTCTCGACAAGACCTATATTCTTGCCAAGTATTTCAAGTCAATCTTCCATAGTTCAAAAGTTGTTTATTACCATCAAAACAACCAATTCTACCCCTTTATTCTGAAACAGATGAAGCCCCTTTTGGGCCTCTTGTTTATCGGAATTGTTTCAATTGTTAAAAGTATCTGATTAAACATGCTATAAGAAACTTACATAAAAATACTGCATCAGGATCCGACAAAAAAAATAAAAAAATCCTTTTTCTTTATTTAACCCCCTTCGGTAAATGCTACCTCTAATCTGTTGGTATACTAAAGTTGCGCAATTTTATGGGCAATAACATAAAACAAACCCACATCTTAGTAGGATAGATAATAAGGATTATACGGTCAAATATATGAAAACAGCCAATGTCACCCCTTCTTAACCTCTGTGATCTTACATAGTTCAAAAGTTATAGCCGAAGTTAAAGTTTCGGACACACAGACAGACAGACAGACACATAGACAGAAAGACACACAGACAGAACAAAAACAATATGCTCCTGATCCTCGATCTGGCGGCATAAAAATAATACACAGATCAGATATGCTACTCTAAATGCAGCATGTCAATCAAATCAAGCTTCATTAATTTGCTGCAAACACGATTAATTTCCAAGACAAAGTTATAAGACCATGCTTTACAGCTGAATATATATAGCTAGTGCACCTTACACAAATGCTAGTGCAGCTAGATAAATGTTATCTCTGAAATTTTGAATGCAAGTTTCGGAATAATGTTGTTTCCTCTGTCTGTCTGTCTGTCTGCAACATTTTACTTATGACTAAAACCACCTACTACGTTTTTTTTTGGATTGATGAATTTTCCATTTTTGGTTAATTTTTCTGAAGATTCAAAGATCAGTTTGTTTTGTTTTGTTTTGTTTTTTTCTTTAATTCCACTAAGAAAACATACTTTCTTGAGATGTTTCATTTAAAAGTCATATTTCAATAATACAATTGAATAAAAATAGAGGGGATGTAGAGATTTACCTAATGTCTGTTTGTCTGTATGTCCATACATCTGATACTACTGTGTTACGGATGTTTTGCTTGTGTATTTAGTACAGTACCTTCAGTATTCAACCTGGCAACTTGACAGGAAAAGGATCACTAAGGGATCACAAAAGGATCACAGAAAAAAGCTATGATCCTCGATCGCAATCCAGGAATGCGATCAATGACCACATGATCACAAGGTTTCAGATCATTGATCGCGGGTGTTTTGATCCTTGATCGCAGGTGTTGTGATCATTGATTGCAGGGATTGTGATCATTGATCGCAAGGATTGTGATCAATGATCGCAGGATATGCAATTAAAGGATCACATGCGATGCGATCAAGGGTAATAGCCGTTGCGATCGAGGATCACAAATCTTGCGATCATGGATCACGAAGATCGCAAGAGTTGTACTATCAATGATTCTTAATTGAAAATAGCAATTTTTATAACGAAATGAAATATGAAAACTGTCTTCACTTATATTCATTATATATGACAACTAACCGTTTATTTTACGTGTATTATTCATTTCAGTAAAACGTTTTGTTGAACAAAAATCGAGAATTGTTCTTTTTTATTGGTGCTTTTATTAATTCATTATTTTGTTCCATATTTGTTTACGTTTTTATATCATTTATTTACTAATTTATTTATTTATTATTGTTATTATTTTTTTACTATTATTATTTCTAAATATAAATATTTTACGAAAAGATATGGAGCAAATTAACATGAGACGATAACACATATAATGGCCATACAGCTCATTAAAATTGTTGCAGTTTGAGTAAGAATATGTGTTATTGTCTCATGTTCATTTACTCCATCTCCTTTCGTAAAATATCAAATACATATGTTAACTCCAACTGCAATAATTTTAATCAGCTGTATGGCCATTTCTGAAATTAATTCCTCATCAGCAGCACTAGAACCTAAACAAAGGACATCCATAATTCCAAAAAATGTTTAAAATATATAAAACCAAACAAAATCCGAATGATCAGTAATATCAAATATAGCTAAGGACAAAACTACGATGGAGGGAGTTAACCCTTAGATTTTAGAATTTACACAAATTTAGATTATAGTAATTGAAAAAAATGTACACATGAGATATTATCTCATGTACAAGTACACCATATCTAAGAAAAATAAAGAACATACATCTCTACTACGGGGAGTTGTTTTACCAACTCCACACTGCAATAAAAGACAAACAAATCAAAGACAAACAAAGCCTTTTAAATCTTAATGTAATTTTCTGATTAAAAAATTTTTAATATATGCTGTACATATGCCCAGAATAATTTATAATGAAAATATTTTACATTTATATACAATGTACTTTACAGTGCCGGGTTATTGATTTTTTTTTGGATAAGTTTATCTATCATTTATATCCCATTTACTCCTGTTTTTTTACCAGTGTACAATGAAGAAGAATACTATGGAACAATTCATATTTATTTAATTCTAATTAGTATTTGTAAAGTATGAATATCTATTTGCAGACTAAAGCAAAAGAAAATGTATATAATATAACTCTGACCTAACTTTTAGTGTTATCACAACGACTTTGCTTACAACTGGCTAAAATATACAATAATTGCCGTTTTTGCCATGTCTTTGGACTTTGGTTTTTTTGATCATCACTTCCCCTGTTCCTTCGGTATTCTACTGCCGTTGTTTTATTAAACAGCCACATCTAATCTTTCAAAAGGGACTCTCTTAATAAGAGTTCTCGTGTGTTTGAATGCAGATATGTATACTTCTGACAAGTTAAAAGAGCTTGCAGGACTTGATCACGAGTTTCCAATACAGGACTTTCGAGATGAGAGTTTTTCCAGGAAAGATTTTCTAAAAAGTAAACTAGAGATCCTCATGTTCCAGAAGCTATGTATATTGTATGCGCACATTTATCATTGATTATGAGTGATATGTTGTTCAATACTAAATTTAGCGCTGTGTGTAAACTTTTTTTATGTCAATTAAAATCTACGTGACGCATATTTCGAAACTCTCCGAATTAATTTACATTTTGTTTGTATTATTATTATCATTACTTTATCCAATGGGTCAGTGATCCAGCTCTGCCCCACATTACGAGTATACTGGAAATACAAATTCACAAAATGTTAAACATGTTCAATTTTGCTTATCAGGTTAGAAAAATAAAAATAATCACTCAACAAATGCTATGTCATAGTTGAATAGATGTTCAAAGTATGTATTAACCATGATTTCAGTCTTAAATCATGCCCAGTGCTGTTGGCAATATTTAGATGTTTATTTTCAGATGAAAGAGAAATATATACATCATTCATGTGTACTTTGGTTCAATTTGCTTTCATAGCTTCAGAGAAGATTATCTTCATACTTTCTATGCTTAAAATTGTTTCAGTACTACCAATACGTTCTATGCTTCAAATTGCGTCAGTACTATCAAAGGTGATGATCACACTATTTTTGACATAGAGTCTTATGTTTAACTTGCTTGGCGCTGACGAAAAGGCTTCAATGTTAGGTTTGATTCAGTCTGCATCGATATAGTTTCACAGGTTATGATCAAACTATGTTTTATCTGCAATACACTAATAATCGAGTCAGGACTGCTTATTCATTTAATTGATTTATAAGTTAGAATTTAAAGTTCAGTAAGCAATATTTCAGCTATATCAGGACGTGAACAAGTTAATCAAATAAATAAAACGTAAGTAAAAGAAGACAGAAATAAAGTGGAAGGGACAACTGGGCAACGAGTTTTGATTGCCACTGGAAAAGGGGAGTATGGATAGGGGCAGACAAATTCGGCCTTCTATGCAAGACCAAATGACTCTGCTCTTTTTTGAAAAATATTGAAGGGGTTTTTATACTACATCGAGCATGGCGTCTCTCCACACAGTTGGGCTATTATGGTTCGCTTTCCGTATTATGACCTGACTATCCCGTATTTCCCTATCCACCAGCTGGGGACGCACTCGATAGCTCTGTAGCCTGAGCCCCTGAAAACCGATTCAGATGTCGGGCTTATGCATTTAATCTTCTCTGAAAATAGAAAAAAATGTCAAGTAAAATGAGGGGGCCAACAGGGTGTGTCTCTTCTCTCACTCGCCCCTCTTCTTTCTTCTGTCCATTTTTACATGGTATCCCATTCATTTTCTTTTCTCCCTTCCCACTACTTTTCCCCGCCCTCTCTTCCCTTTTCCGGACCTTTCTCCTTTCTCCTGCCCTGTTTCTCCTGGTCTCCCTTAATCATGTAAATCATGTCCGCCTCCTCTTAAATGGATAAAAACGACAAATAATAATCTCATTTGTCCTTTAGCAAGATTTTCTTTGCATGTGTTACTTTGAATATTCAATCAACGATACATCATCACAAAAGAAGTATGGTTAATGATCGTCATTCTGGATTATCTTAGTAATAATCATTCCATACATCCGTGACAAGGAACATGGACGGACAGACGGATTTATCATGTTACCTTGCCCTTAATTCATAGTTCAGTGATTTTATTTTGTTCTTTCAATTCGAGAGCAACTGTTCCACATTGGCAAACAGCAGCAAAATATAGGCTCAGTGTTTATTCTACTATAGGGAAACGGGACAGAGAAAGGGGAGGTTTGGGTACCCATTAACCGGTTTAACCCTACCGCTGGCTTTTGCTAGTGCCGGTACCAAGTCCGGCTGTCCCGAGTTCCTATCGTTGTTTACGTTTGTCTTTTGTATTTTTTATTGTGGGTTTTTCCTTGTGCAGTTCCTATTTACTTTCTGGCATGTGGCTGTGTTTTTCGGCCATTGTAGGTGTTTCCTTTTATCTTTTTATTCCATTTCAATGTTCGAAATACGGATAATAATGTTTGAAATTTGTGGAATTAGCGGAATTAGTTGTTAGATGTCGATCAACACTACACTCGCCTTTCCATTCTTTTTTTGCAAATGCGGAGCTGGTTTTGGTATATGAGAAATCGTTCATTATTTAGAATAGCACTGGAATATTTCTAAGTGTACTCCTAGTACAATTTTTACGAATTCAATTATTTTGCAATCAATGGTTGAGTTTCTTCGGCTGCTGCTGCTGGGGTTTTACGTATGGAGTACGCTGCCCCGGATTATTTCCACACTGTACTCCCGTGCTAGATTCATGATTTTATTGCTTTTGCTGGTGGGTTAAAATGTAATAGGTCGATGCTTAGAGTAGTTTTGGAGGATCTCCAACACAATATTCCCATGCTCAATTCAATGGCGGGTTATCTCGCGATTTCAATTGCGATGGAAGACAGTGCCAGCATCAGTGGTGATTTCAGTTGCTGTTGGAGTTAGGGACTATCACTGCCCAGGATTACTGTTATAGTTAGGGACTCTCGCTGGCCAGAACTTATATTCTACAAAAATATGATTTTTACCAAACGGAAATCACCCTATAGAAACTTGTATCACACAATAACGCAAGAAGTTTCAGTGCAATGTAATTTATGGCGGCTGAAAAACATTGGCCTTCCTTATAATCATCCCGAAGACTAAGTTAACAAGATGTAACTAACGATATCGGGATATCTTACTGATCATATGGAACTCAGTAAGTTTACATGATAGGCATTTAGAAAAATTGACCATGGACCACAGAGTTATCATGATTCGATCTGTAGGTGAAAGGCAAGGGGTGGGCAGATCAAGAACTCCATAAGTTGTGTAGGGACGTGACATCCGTCTTCGATTTATGAGTTTTTTTTACTATCTGTTCGGTTTGTTGCTTTGATATTTCTTCATTAGTTTCAAACGTGTTATTCCCATAGGGTCTACTGTATATCTATGTTCAGCCTTGGCTGGCATGTTGTTGTGTATCGGAACAATTTGGGCAATCTTGAAAAAAGTGCTTCCATACAATATACATCATTCCTGTTAAGCTTGGTTTCATTCGCTTCAGTAGTTTCAGAGGGGAAAGTAAAAGTCTATTTCCCATAGGTCCAGTGTTAAACTATGTTCAGTCCTAGTGCCAATATTGTTTTTTAGTAGATCGGAAAAATTTGGACAATTTGAGTTCTTCATACATTCCAGTTCGGTTCCATTCGCTCTAGTAGTTTCAAAATGTGCTTTCCATAGGGTCATTGTTAAACTATGTTCGGCCTTGGCGGACAATTCTTTTTGCGGATCGGACGAATTTGGGCAATCTTAGTAACGGTCATTCCATACACCATTCTTGTAAAGTTTGGTTACAGTTTGTCCTGTTGTTTTAGAGGAATTTTCTATGTTCGGTCCTGGCGGATAATTTATTTATTTTTTTTTTTGATCGGGCAAATTTTGATAATCTTAGTAATGGTCTTTCCATACACCATTCCTTTAACGTTATAGGGAAAACGGACGCCAAGTTATGACAAAAGCTCACTCGGGGGTATAGTAATGATAATAAAGATACGTTTTTGTATTTAGATATACATTGTTCGCGTTTATTCGCGAAAAGTATCGCGTTAATTTGCGAAAGTTTCGCGTTTAATCGCGAAAGTTTTGCTTTAATTCGCGAAAATTTTTGCGTTTATTGGCGAAAGTATCGCGTTTAAGGGTAAAAGTATCGCGTTAATTTGTGAAAGTATTGCATTTGTTGGCGAAAGTATCGCATTTCTTCCCCAAAAAGTTATTTTTAACGAAAATGAGCTCAATGGGCTTTCGTATATATGCTTTCCTGGTATGGATTTTTTCCGTCCGAACTAAACCTAGTAAATGCAACACCTGCCCTGGCAGCACATGCATCATTTTTGACGATAGGAGTTTTACATCAGTGTTTATATTCATTTATTGTGCAGACGACGTAACCGACATAAAAAAAGTTTGTAAACTAGTTAATGAGCTTTTTCAAATTACTGATCATGCTTTTTGAAAAAAAAGCACCAGTGTGCAATTTCAGAAAAAGCAATTAAGATTTCCGAATACCTAACTAAAACCACATCGTATATCATTGTTTGAAATTGAAATGATTTTTATCCAAGTGATTGCTTTATAAATATGATTATAAAAATGAAAAGATAGACAGGGTAAACGGAGACCGGGGAGAGAGGACAAAGGAGAATGGGGACAGGAGAAAGGAAAAATACGAAAATGAGAAAGGAGAGAAGGGAAATGAGGAAAGGAGAAAGGGCGGTAGAAAGTAGAAAAACACCCCCTGTCCGCACCTCAAAAATGAATGATGCACAATATAATCCATGTTATAATACCGTCCATTATTATGGTTAATATTTTCACAATCCTGTTTTTTTTCTTGCCTGGTTTTGGCTTTTTATTTGGGTAAATTTGATTATTTGTTCCCTACCAGCTTTGTACAATTTTCGAATGTTTTGAATTTATCTGCATTGACTTGAGATAGCTTGTCAAAATGGCCATATGCAGAAAGTAAAGTTACATTAACTTCGGTGTTGTGTTGTTTATCACCACTGCGTCGATGCCACTGCTGGTTGACTGTTAGTCCCAGAGGGTATTAACCAGCCCAGTAGTCCAGTACATTGGTGCTGATTCGAGTGAAACCATTTTGATCACTATGAATAACTAAATACCGAAGTTACTGAATAATATTATGCAGGATCGCTTTTATTCTTTGTGCTGATGAATATGGCATGCGATAGTAACAAAAATGCGGTATACCTGGTATTTCGAATGAAAATTATGGTTTTTTTTGGCGAAATACCAGGTATACCGCACGTAAACTAGGGGTTTCCGATCGGTATATAAAGTATTTTGCCGTAAACCCATAGTTTCCGACGAAAACCCATAGTTTCCGATTTGTATCGGAAATTCGTGTTTGAACCGAAAACGCTTTTTATAGTTTTAGCCAATGAGAAACGGGAAACGGAAATCGCTATTTGATATTTAACGTTCATCCAATCAGAAACGGAAAACGGTATTCAGGGTTTAATTAATCCAACCAAAATCTAGAGCAGAGATTTTTACTTTTCATATAATTTGATGTGTACTCTGTTTCGAAATTGATATGACATGAAATAAAAAAATCTCCAAATTAAGCAGAAAATAAGTATGAAAATATTTTTTTTTAGGTAACAGTTTAAACTCAGTCTTTAAAAATGACAAATATAATTCAGTGTTTTGAAAATTTTACATCACTTTTTAAAATTGACAAACACAAATAAGTGTTTTGAAAATTTTACTTCATTATATCCTTGCGAAGGGGTTATGTTTCGAAATTAAAAAATCTTTAAATTAGCAAAGAATAGGTATGTAAAGTAGACTTTTTAAATAGTTAGGTTAAACGCGAACTAAAAATTTGATACCTTTTAAATGCTGAATTGATGAAGTTTCTGCTTCGCGAATTATAAAACTCCTTCGAAAGGATGTAATGATGTACAATTTTTAAAATACTGAATTACTTTTGTCATTTTCAAAGACTGAAAACCCCTAGTTTACGTTCGAAATACTAGGTATACCGCATTTGTGTTACTATTGCGTGCCATAGATGAACATGCATTTATTTTCAGATCAACATTCAGTAGAGTACTGGGGCGATACTGATTAAGATTTTAGGGGTCACTTGTTATATCTAAGTGTAATTAAACCCATTTTCTGTAAAGTTGATAATTCATTATTTTCATAACATTTGTTGAAAACATCGACCGCAATGTATTTTAGATGTTCCAAAATTACTTGCAGGTAATGAGCAGTTGTCTAGTTTACACTACTTAACAACTTCCTCTGATAATGCAAACCCATATTTGGAATATAAAACAAGACAGACAACCGATATAGAAGTTATTGCCCTTTATTGGTCAAATTTTCGTAATTTTATAAATTTTGCCTTGTATTTCAAAAACGATTTGATATAGAGGATAAGATTAAATTGCAAAAATGTTCAGTATGCCAAGATCGTCATTTTATTTTCATTATGGAAGTTGTCTGACGTGCCTACACATCATCCAGGATGCCTGCTAGCGGGGAACTTAATTTAACATTGGACCCTTTGGGAAAAAATACAATGATCTCCTCTGAAGATACTTGACCATTTGATGACAACTCTCCATAGTTGATCCCCTGTGAAGAATGTGTCTGGCAAGTCCGTATATATTTCAAGATGGCCACCAAAGGAGAAGTTTAACATTGGACCCTACTGGGAGACATATTCAAAGACCATCTCTGAAACTATTTGGCCATTTGGAATCAAACTCCTTCACAGTAGGCCATTAGTGGCATTCTTTAAAAATGTGTCTGACAAGTCTACACCTGATCCAACATGGCTGCCGGCGGGGAATATAGTTTAACATTAGAACCTATGGGAAACTTTTCAGTAGTCCTTGGATGGTATCCTTTTCATTTTGCGATTTTCAAGTGGGTACTTCGTCCAAGATGGCCGCCATTGGAGAACAAAGCTAAACATAGGGCCCTATCAGGAATACATTCAAAGATCGTCCTCTGAAACATTGAGCCATTTTTACATCGAAGTATATTAAGATCCTAGAAAATGAGACCATTTAACATTGAGATTATTTTGGCTGCAGTTAATGTCAGCAATGGACCAGGACAGTTATACAGGCTCTTGAGAGCCTCTAATAGGTTGATAACTGCACTGAAGAGGAATTAGTCGCCGTAATAGATATATGCAGAAGCCAAATATCACAAGATAAATCAGCCTAAATGGGAAAGATTGCGATGTTTTAACTTTTATTGTTAATTTAACGTTAGCACACTAGTTCCGCTGTGGAAATTGAGTCAACTAATCACATCTTAAAGTGTTTTTTTTTATCCCTGGCCACAGACGACTTAATATATATCACTCGTACATAGCTCTGTCCTTTACTGATTTTGGCTTTCTCTACGATCTTTTTTGGCTATATGCTCTTTCTCAGATTTTACAATTTTTTTTTCCAAATGCATGATATTATTGATTATTCAGATTTCGTTTGGTTTTATACATTTGAAACATTTCTTGAAATTATGGATTTTGGGTTTGGGTTCTGGTGTTGCTGATGAGGAATTTGTTTCCGAAATGGCCATACAGCTCATTAAAATTAGTGTAGCCGGAGTTAACATATGTGTTATGGTCTTATGTTCATCTACCGCATATCCTTTCGAAAAATATTTATTGTGGTCTGTACTGAATAACTAAATACCGAAGTTACTGTGAGTTTATTTTCTGCATATGCGCATTTCGACAACTAATGTCTCTTCAGTGCAGATAAAATCTAAACATTAGGAAGACCATTCACTAAAAAATGTTCAAAAACTGTTAGAGAAGAAAGAAATAACCAATATAACCTAAATGTAAAGCCAAAATCAGCTAAGGAGAGAGCTTTGCATGTGGGAGATGCTACTTAGTAACAACAAAATTTGCAAACATTTAGATATTGCAAGGCTCCAAATATAATCGACTTTTGGTCAGCACCGAAATACTGACTACAGGGCTGGTGAAGAGAAATTTGTTGTCGAAATGACTATATACAGAAACAAATTCACATTAACATCGGCATTTTGTTAGTTATTACAATGTTTGTCTCTACAGTAGTGACCTCCATCTGTAATATTGCCAGGCTTCGGATTGTTTTCAATAGATGACTAACTCTCAAGAATAGTACTGAACACAGAATTTGACTAAGATGGTTTGTGGGAATGCCTGGAATTCTTTTTAATTTCTTCGTGTTTGTCCTTGTGGCGTAGTACATTACTCCTTTCGATTTGGCGTATTTTTGAAACCCTATCTAGAATAATTTTTATATGTAGCCCCTTCTTTTGATATACTTTGCAGCAAATCCACTTTTTTTTCAGATAAGCCGAGAAAGACTGTTGTAGGAGTCTCTCTCTCGGCTAATTCTGGTCTTTTTCAACACACACACACACACACACACATACACACATATATATATATATATATATATATATATATATA
>MJUU01011877.1:0-18278 GCA_002080025.1 Modiolus philippinarum | reverse complement strand
ATCCCTTCCTGTGAGGAGTTTAGCATAATGATTTCATGTATATACCGGAATACATAACCCGTGTCCATGCAATACTGATTTTAGAAATTTAGAATGTGTTTAGTTAAAATGCAAAGACCCTATCAAAAAATCAATGTTAATACCAAAGAAGGCCATACGTAATGACTTGACGACAATACCGTAATTATAACCCTTATGAATTAGACGATTTAAAGGTTTTATAAGTTTGTTAGGCGAGTGTAAGTATTTTTTACTTTTATGTAAAACATTACCATAAAATAAGGGGTGTGAAATGCCAGCCTTGATAACATGTTTACAGGTTGCATTGTATTTACGAACTAAGTCTTTATATCGATGATAAAATTTAGTAAAGGTTT
Source organism: Modiolus philippinarum (assembly GCA_002080025.1). Classification (NCBI taxonomy): domain Eukaryota; kingdom Metazoa; phylum Mollusca; class Bivalvia; order Mytilida; family Modiolidae; genus Modiolus; species Modiolus philippinarum. The sequence goes on along the minus strand of MJUU01011877.1, from coordinate 17,901 downwards.
TAACTAGTTTATGATAACGAAAACCTTGATGTAATAGTTTTTTTCAGTTATGAAAAGTTTCCGTTCATTAAAATCGCAAACTTTATTACATACTCGAGCAAATCGAACAAGTTGAGATATGTAAACACCATATGACGGCGCTAATGGAACATCACCGTCCAGAAATTGATAATTAACTATGGGAAAAGAAAAATCGTCCCTTTTATCATAAATTTTAGTGTCTAATTTACCATTCGTTATATCAAAATTAATGTCTAAGAACGGACAATGATGATTATTAGAATTGGCTTTATTCAAAGTAAGTTCTTTCGGGTAGATGTCCTTATAATACGTATTGAAGTCGTCATTATTCAAAGTTAAAATATCATCCAAATATCGGAAAGTATTGTTAAACTTTTCAATTAAATGCTGTTTAGATGGGTCTTTGCTGATGTTGGTCATAAACTGAGATTCGTAGCAGTACAAAAAGAGGTCCGCTATAAGTGGTGCACAATTGGTACCCATAAGAATTCCTATGACCGGGCGATAAATAGAGTTACCGAAACGAATGAATATATTGTCAAGTAAAAATTCAAGTGCTGAAATCATATCAAAACAAGTCCAATTAATTGAGTTCTTTTGTTTTGTATTACTAAAATGTGTTTGAAAGGAATTAGAACAAATATATCCACAATCGGATTTTTTGAATGCCCATTGAATAAGACGTCTGAATTTTTCCTTTATAAGATTATGTGGTAAGGTAGTATAGAGGGTAGAGAAATCATAACTTTCAAGGGATTCGAAAGGGGCATTATAAGCATTTAATTTATCGAGAACTTCCAATGAATTTTTTACACTCCAAAAATGATTGATACCACTGTTTTCATATACTTTGTTACAGAAATTTATAACCAGGTTTTTAATAGCAGTCAAGGTATTAGTGAGTATAATAGAAACTTTAGTAGTAGAACAGTGACTAGATGACAAAATGAATCTAGATTTATATGGCGTTTTGTGGAGTTTAGGAACCCAGTACATGGTTGGAACTGTTTTACTATCAGGTTTAGCCTATAAAGATGTAGCTGTTAGAAAATGTATGTTTGTAATTTCATTTTCCGTTAATTGGGTTAATGCAAAAGTATTTGAACTGGTAATTTCTTTTTGGAGTACTTCTATATAATGTTTACGACAAACTACAATGATGTTACTAGCAGCGTTATCAGCTGGGACAAAAACGAATTCCTTGCCAAATTCTTTAAGTTTCTTTTGGATGCGAGAAACGGTTGGTTTATTTATGTTGTCATAGCGGAAATGTTGTTCAAAATATTTAATTCGGATATCGACAATTTTCATGATAGCATTGAAAAAAGAATCCAAAGATTTTTTGTCAACGTGTTCACGTTTAACCCAATTTTTACAATAAGTCCTAAGTGAGTCGTGGATGGTATTACGGCAATCTTTCCAATTAATTTTAGAAGGTGGCCTATATTTTGGACCTTTCTTTAAGAAATTAATAAGCTTTTTGTCCTGCAAGATGTTGAGATCTCCTGTGATGACATGGGAGCTAGGAGTATAGGCGTATTTTGAATTGTTACAATTTCATGAGACAGGCATAGAATTGTTAATGTTAATATCTTTACAAACTTTACTGTAATTGAAGACGTACTGCCGGCTGGGTTTCTTGTATACGTAGCAAATGATGGGAAGTTCTGTAATTTCGAAATATGCAGGAATTTTTTGTTTAACCGAATGATCATTTAGAATGCCAGCAATATTAATAAAATCTATTCCTTTGTCGATGTATTTTATCTTGAGAAAATGTTTTTGATGTTGGTCAGGACGATCGATTTTAGGAAAAAGCTTAAAATAGCAGAACGCAATTATTATTTTTGTAGTTTCGTATTTAGGACTTAGGTAGGAAATAGTTTCGCATTCATCAAGAATATTGTTTAATTTAGTGGCAGGTATGGAACATAATTTACTTAAAAGTTGATGTCGACCATTATTTTTAGAAATGTTAATTAGATCTGCAACAGTGGTGTTGACAGAATGTAATCTACGTTTATTACGGTTAATTCTACGTCCATGAGATCGTTTGTTACGTAGAGGTTTAGAAACAATATCCAAAATATTTACAGAATTGGTTTTAGAAATATTACCAATACCCATTATATTATCATTAAGACCTAAAGGATAGACAGTTTGCAGTTTCTTAATCCAGTTCAGTTCTACTATTTTTCTGGCCTTTTGAATTTTGAGTGAGATTGTCCTGGCTGTTTAGTAATGACTTCCAAAGGTTGAACTGTAATATGTTTGATATCGTGGTTGTGATTTTTAAGGTGTTGATATATTATACTTTTATATTTATCAATTGGTGACCTTTGACCTTGTTAGCAAGCTATCTCGTAAACCATAAAAGATGGCTGATTAAATATAATGGGAAAATACTTGTTATAATAAGGCGCAACTTTATTACATTTGGTCCAAAAAGATTTGATGACTCTTTCTGTGAGTTATCGCCCTTTGAAAATTTTAAGATTCCGGTATTGCGCAATACACCTAAATTATAAGCCGTACAGATCCGAGACTTTCACCATGAGGGTTTGCAAGATTTGACCTTCAAAATGATCTCAAGGTCAAAGGTCAATTTGATCTTGGCCCCTTACCTTGTTATAATCTCAACTTGGAAACCGCAAGAAAATGCTGTTGAAGTATATTGGGAACAATGTTATGTACATTAAGGACTACATTTGTTACATTGGAGCGAGTTTCTATGCTGACCCTGGAAAGAGTTATCGCTCTTTGTTCAATAAATTTTCTACAATTTTGTTATTTTTCTTGAAAACCATAGTAAATGAATGATGAAAAGTAATGATAATAATGTGCGGCATGGTTGGACCAAAGCTTTTCGATATACTGTTTTTGAGTTATCTGCCCCTGGATTTTTTTTAAGTTGGGGACCGTATTAAAATATTTCTGATTATTATTATAAAGAGATTCCACTACTCTGATATTCAATTTTTTCTTCATTAAGGTCTTTCACGACCTTGGTCGTAAAGACCTTATTGTTTTCCTTTTATTATTCTTTTTCTTCTTATTAAGCTCTTTCACGACCTTGGTCGTAAAGACCTTATTGTTTTTCTTTTATTATTCTTTTTCTTCTGATTATTATTATTATTCTTTTTCTTCTGCCGGCTCGCGCCCACAAAACTATGCAACATATAACTTCGCTTATAAGTTATTATTGACCGGAAAGTTAACCGCTCGAAAAAAATCACAACTTGGATGCTGGCCTATTCCTACTTACGGAGTTATCTCCCCCGGTCGAAAAACCTTTTTATCCATTTATCTTAAAAACCGTAAAAGATAGCTGAAGAATTGTAATGGGAAAATGTTCAGAATGTCAAAATTGAACTTTAGGACATTATTTTTCCAAATCATGCGGTATGTTTTTGGAGTTATTTCCCCTTAAAGATTTAGAGTTTCCGGAACAATTTTTTTCTTCCAAACCGTAAGTCCTACAGACCTGGGACCTTGACCATTAATCCTAAATGACATATTGTACATCCAAAAATGCCAAGGTCAAAGGTCATNGATGACCTTTATCGGTGACCTTTGACCTTGTTAGCAGGCTATCTCGTAAACCATAAAAGATGGCTGATTAAATATAATGGGAAAAATACTCATTGTAATAAGGCGCAACTTTGTTACATTTGGTCCGAAGAGATTTGACAACTCCTTCTATGAGTTATCGCCCTTTGAAAAATTTAAAGATTCCGTTATTGCGCAATACTCCTAAATTATAAGTCATAGATATCTGGGAATTGCACCATGAAGGTTTGCAAGAGTTGACCTTCAAAATGATCTAAAGGTCAAAAGTCATCAATGACTTTCATTGGTGACCTTTGACCTTGTTAGCAAGCTATCTCGTAAACCATAAAAGATGGCTGATTAAATATAATGGGAAAATACTTGATATAATAAGGCGCAACTTTATTAAATTTGGTCCGAAAAGATTTGATGACTCTTTCTGTGAGTTATCGCCTTTTGAAAATTTTAAGATTCCGGTATTGCGCAATACACCTGAATTATAAGCCGTACAGATCTGAAACTTTCACCATGAGGGTTTGCAAGACTTGACCTTCAAAATGATCTCAAGGTCAAAGGTCAATTTGATCTTTGGCCCCTAGCCTTGTTATCATCTCAACTTGGAAACCGCAAGAAAATGCTATTGAAGTATATTGGGAACAATGTTATGTACATTAAGGACTACATTTGTTACATTGGACCGAGTTTCTATGCTGACCCTGGAAAGAGTTATCGCTCTTTGTTCAATAAATTTTCTACAATTTTGTTATATTTCTTGAAAACCATAGTAAATGAATGATGAAAAGTAATGATAATAATGTGCGGCATGGTTGGACCAAAGCTTTTCGATATACTGTTTTTGAGTTATCCGCCCCTGGATTTTTTTAAGTTGGGGACCGTATTAAAATATTTCTTCTTATTATTATAAAGAGTTTCCACTACTCTGATATTCAATATTTTCTTCATTAAGGTCTTTCACGACCTTGGTCGTAAAGACCTTATTGTTTTTCTTTTATTATTTTTTTCTTCTTATTATTATTATTATTCTTTTTCTTCTGCCGGCTCGCGCCCACAAAACTATGCAACATATAACTTCGCTTATAAGTTATTATTGATCGGAAAGTTAACCGCTCGAAAAAAATCACAACTTGGATGCTGGCCTATTTCTATTTACGGAGTTATCTCCCCCGGTCGAAAAACCTTTTTATCCGTTTATCTTAAAAACCCTTAAAGATAGCTGAAGAATTGTAATGGGAAAATGTTCAGAATGTCAAAATTGAACTTTAGGACATTTTTTTCCAAATCATGCGGTATGTTTTTTGGAGTTATTTCCCCTTAAAGATTTAGAGTTTCCGGAACAATGTTTTTCTTCCAAACCGTAAGTCCTACAGACCTGGGACCTTGACCATTAATCCTAAATGACATTGTACATTTAAAAATGCCAAGCTCAAAGGTCATCGATGACCTTTATCGGTGACCTTTGACCTTGTTAGCAGGCTATCTCGTTAACCGTAAAAGATGGCTGATTAAAGATAATGGGAAAAATACTCATTGTAATAAGGCGCAACTTTGTTACATTTGGTCCGAAGAGATTTGAAAACTCCTTCTATGAGTTATCGCCCTCTGAAAAATTTTAAGATTCCGTTATTGCGCAATACTCCTAAATTATAAGTCATAGATATCTGGGACTTGCACCATGAAGGTTTGCAAGAGTTGACCTTCAAATGATCTAAAGGTCAAAGGTCATCAATGACTTACATTTGTGACCTTTGACCTTGTTAGCAAGCTATCTGGTAAACCATAAAAGATGGCTGATTAAATATAATGGGAAAATACTTGATATAATAAGGCGCAACTTTATTAAATTTGGTCCGAAAAGATTTGATGAATCTTTCTGTGAGTTATCGCCGTTTGAAAATTTTAAGATTCCGGTTTTGCGAAATACACCCGAATTATAAGCCGTACAGATCTGAGACTTTCACCATAAGGGTTTGCAAGACTTGACCTTCAAAATGATCTCAAGGTCAAAGGTCAATTTGATCTTTGGCCCCTAGCCTTTTTATCATCTCAACTTGGAAACCGCAAGAAAATGCTGTTGAAGTATATTTTGAACAATGTTATGTACATTAAGGACTACATTTGTTACATTGGACCGAGTTTCTATGCTGACCCTGGATAGAGTTATCGCTCTTTGTTCAATAAATTTTCTACAATTTTGTTATTTTTCTTGAAAACCATAGGAAATGAATGATGAAAAGTAATGATAATAATGTACGGCATGGTTGGACCAAAGCTTTTCGATATACTGTTTTTGAGTTATCCGCCCCTGGATTTTTTTTAAGTTGGGGACCGTATTAAAATATTTCTGATTATTATTATAAAGAGTTTCCACTACTCTGATATTCAATTTTTTCTTCATTAAGGTCTTTCTTCTTATTATTATTATTATTCTTTTTCTTCTTATTATTATTATTATTCTTTTTCTTCTGCCGGCTCGCGCCCACAAAACTATGTAACATATAACTTCGCTTATAAGTTATTCTTGATCGGAAAGTTAACCGCTCGAAAAAAATCACAACTTGGATGCTGGCCTATTTCTACTTACGGAGTTATCTCCCCCGGTCCAAAAACCTTTTTATCCGTTTATCTTAAAAACCCTAAAAGATAGCTGAAGAATTGTAATGGGAAAATGTTCAGAATGTCAAAATTGAACTTTAGGACATTTTTTTTCCAAATCATGCGGTATGTTTTTTGGAGTTATTTCCCCTTAAAGATTTAGAGTTTCCGGAACAATTTTTTTCTTCCAAACCGTAAGTCCTACAGACCTGGGACCTTAGACCATTTACTATATCACATCCCCTTTTTTCTAGTAAAAAGTTAATAACGTGTATATGTCTTCTCATTTTTTTCCACTTTAGGTTCTTAATCATATCAATTTAATCACACTTCCCAAATCATAGATTAAAACTAGTTAATATCATCTATAAGTTCCCTGTCACTTCTAGGCGCCTCTTTAGTGTGACTTTCGATGATGACTACCTGGAATCACGCCTTTTATAAATTTAGAATATACTGTTAGTCTATGTGTTTTAACATCCTTTTTTATCTATCTGGTTTTGGACATATATATATATAGTAGTGTTTTCAATTAACTTACATTCACGCATAATAATAATTCACAGTAACCCCTCCCTTTTTGCAGTAAATTAATATGCCAGCGGAGCTGGCACTTATTGTGAGAATGTCATCCAAAGATATATATTGGTGCCTTCGATTTTTTTCTGCATGTCACGTGACCTTTTTGTACGACCAAAAGATCACATGACAAAATCAACTTCATTCATTGGCTAATTTCATTTCTCAACATGACGAGAGTCAGTTTGCTTAAACATTTTTTTTTGCAAAACTGTCATTTTTCTTCTTTTCGTCACCCAGTCAACTCGAAAATCATTGTCAAAAAATTCCCCGATTATTTAAATCATATTTCTCGTGTTTCAACGGACTTCAACGCCAAAAAATTTCCTTCTGGCATCCTTGCCATTTCACGAGGTTACCATAACGGCAATCCGCTCTGTCGGAAACTAGTTCGTGCTGCCATGGTGACATGACGATGAACCGTGATATTTCCGTTCAGCAGTTTAGAAGTTGTTTTTTTCACAGGCACTTGTTTCATTGAAAATGTCAGTCCCTCCCACTCTTCTTCCAAGATAGGGAGAGGCTGACATTTTACATGAAACAAGTGCCTGTAGTTTCAAGACATAAGCTTCTTCTATAACTGTCAACTTTGACTTCTTTTGACTTGTCAGATCATCGATTAATCAGTGTGTGTCTCTTCATGACCCGGCAAAATTACGTTTGTTGTTATGAGAAATGCCTCCTTGAACCACGGAAAACAATTTCAAAAAGTCAACAAAAAGAAGCAAAATGGTCTTTTTGGCACTTTACCCTCCGTAACAGACTGCAGTCCGCAGTCACTCCGAAAAAAAAATTCAATGTAGGTGAGGGTGCCGAGTACACTCCAAGTCTCTCACAGTGAAATTATTACCTCAAATGAATTTAAATAAACTGAAAATGAAATTACGAATGAGATAATGTCTTACCTTGAAGTCAATGAAAATAAAATATCTCCTAATTCCCTCAAGCATTGTTATTTGAACACTGGCCTTTTGTCATGCTGTCATATTTTGACTGAAAACTTTCAAAATGAAATGGGTTGTGCTTTTAAATAACATAATGCTCAAGTAATTCTGAAAATTGTCAATCCTCAATGAAGACAACTTGGCGTCTGCTACACACTACACAGGAAATGTAATAATTCAGTTCAAGGACTGACACCTACGTAGATCAGAGTTGAGATTGCAATGCGCTCGGCCTTCATTTACTTTAGGGGATCCACTACTTTAGGGCGGTGATTTCTTTGCATTTACATTTATTACAGAAAGCTTTGGTTAGGGACCAATCATTTAACCTGAAAGGGGGGTTATGTTTTTTTTTTCTTAACAGAATTTTTTTTTTCGCGCGAAATTTTTTTTTTGTCACGTGTACCAACAATTGCAGAAAGTCTCCTTCAGAATTTTTTTCATCATTTTGGCAGCCAAAATATTTTTTCTAAAAAAATCAGCTCCAAGATGTTTTTTTTTACACCATAGCCCCAACCCCTTCAAGTTAAATGGTCGGTCCCTTATGGTAAAGATCATGGCTTAGGGTTAAAGTAAGGAATAGGACTTGAGTAACTGTCCTGTGGTTAGTGTTTAGGTTAAGGATATGGTAGGCCTATCTATGACAGGGTCCCCTAAACTGGGAAAACTTAAGCCATGTGGTATAGCATGATTTATATGTTGGGGATTTGAATCATGAATTATAATATGCTAAGGCTGAATATGAATTGTATATAGGCTGAATTATAAATTGTAGAGTTGAGCTGTCAAGTCTTGCACATAAGACGTAGCACTTATTTTTCAAATTTGCTCAAATTCCATTTGATTTTGATTTTTTTTTCCTTTGATCATTGAAAATGTTGACAAACCTTGGGTATGGAATTTTTCAAAACTTGAAAGGTATACAAGTTTAGAAAGCTTCGAGACTATTCACACCAAAAAGATAATTCGATTTGGGATGGGTACCCTTTAAAGTTTTGAAATAAATGATTATTAATCGTTTTCTATAAATCAATTGCCTGACCGTTGGCTGGTACGTTCGTTTGCCCGGCAACCTTTTGACTTGATTGGCAAAATGAAAAAAATGTCTCATGAATATTGATTACTCATAAAAATGTTTTCAATATTTAAACACTCAAGAATATTAGAAAAAACAGAAATGTTATCTACCTTGACCTACCTTATACCTTTATAGTGTCACTAGAGACATTTTAAATAAATAAATTGTAATGTCTACTTAGTTTCACCACTTAAGATATCTAATAATTGTATTAAATTATTCACACTTATCTTTGTAAATAATTTAACAAGGGAACTTTATTCGGCTTCTCCGTCGCTTCTAGACGCTTTTTGTGTGACTCTTGAAAGACGATGTTTATGACCAAGGAAAAACACTGATCACATTCAGTGCTTCCCTCAATCTTAGGGTAAAAAATTTGCCGGTCAGCGGTGAGGAATGTAAACAAAAACAAAATTACTTCATTGTTACCCTAAAATGTGTCAGTAACCTTTCAACTGATATATTAAACAGCCTTCTTGATTCGTGCAGGTAAATAGTGGATTCTCAGACTGAAATATAGCATGGATATTTATATTGTAAACGAAAGACAAACATGCGATTACTCTTTTAGATGAAGGCATATACATGTATGTGTAAAATAAAATCCCAACTACAACATGTAAGAATGTGCGAGGAAAAAAAAACGTTTAATGGACACGATCTGGATTTCTTTGCCAGAAATTTTTCTTGTGCATGACTAGAAACTAGAATGGTTGGATAGAGGTTGGCATCACATACATGTAATGGACCGATTCAGAAATTCAACTTCAATCCTCGTAAATGACGTTGCGCAAGCTCAGCATACTCGCAAAATACGTTTCGACCAATCAAGAACGTTCAGAACAATGACAATCCAATAATGCCGTTGCATTTCTGAATCGGTCCATTAAGATGTGTGTTCTTATGACATTGTATTAGCAGGGGTTACATGTTTATATACCTGGAAACATTGCGAACAAAAATATTTCAGCATCTTTTTGGAGAAAGGCTGTGTGCTGAGTTCTCAGCTTTTGCTTGAATAAGTGCTGAAATTTGCATCTCTGATACCGGTTAAGTTCAGAATTTGGATTTAATATGCAACCTGATACACGTGTAAGTAGAAGTTAACTAATTTTAAATTATGGAAGATTCATCGTATGACGATACCACATATAGTAATATCATTACCATCTCACATATAAAATGTGTAACCTGTACCCAAGTCCCATACCTGTACCAAGAATCTCTGTACCCGAATCAATTTTTGTGCATAAAATCTTCATTTTGTGATCAAACTTTGTGACACTTCTCATGAATAGGGATATGTGACAACATTCAATGTTACAGTAGCGATTTCTTATAGAATTTGAGTCAAAAGCTTAGAAAACAGTGCAGGCATTTTGCCTTTCATAGATACATGTATAGCATAACTGAAATAAGAGTGTAGTTCATAATTACTTCTTTATTATTATTTTTTGTATTCTTGTTGTATTTTGTGTCTTGTGTCCGTCCTATCGTGTAATTGATGTTGATTGTTTTGTCTGAATGTATTTCAGTGATGATCCTTTGTACTGGATTTTATACTGAATAAATTACTCACTTACTTACTTACTTACATGTATGCATATATATAGAGTTTAAAATATAGATTCTAGTGTAATCAGTTAATTAGGCATACTAGTACAATGAAATGCCGATACAAGATGATCTACAAGTATTTGTTTTCATTTGGGTGTAATGTAAGTGCAAAAATTTTAATCACAATTAATAAAAGAGAAATTCTATGAAAATTATGGAGAAATATTGATTCAAATGTTGACAAATTTGTAGCAACATTGATTTACTGTAGATATATTTTGTACAAGTAACATTTCCAATTAAATTTTACACAGAATTATATATTTTGTTGGATATACATTTGTAGAGTTCAAGTAACATTCTTTTGGCATTTTATGGAGTTTTAAGCGCACATGTATACATGTTTATATGCATGTATATTGCACAAGAGGACACTTTTCATAACTGTATATGCCATCAGAGAATGTTATGAACACAGAAATTGAACAGATACATGGATACAGGTTTAAACCCGCATGATCCAAATGGGAGGATCAGGAGGGGGGCTTGAAAGTACCATATTTGCTCTATTATGAAGGATGCACATTGTGTATTATAATTAATATTGTTTAGCTGAAATGAATATTATTCACACTGATAGACAGCCAGTTACATTTCTTTTTAATTTTTATTTCCGAGACAACACAATTTTCAGGAAAATACAAAAAATATGTTTGTTTACATGTACATTTTTTGTACTGTACAGATTCATACAACTTTACTTTACTGAGATTGACAATAAAGTAGCCCTGGGATCATAGAAAAGTTCAAATTAAATTATGCAAATGAAAATGATTTCCCAATTCAAAAAAATTTCTTTTCATCGACTATAGTATTTGTTCTTGAATAAAACAAATATTTTGATTATCGCAAGGCACCAACTGTGAATCTGTGAATCAATGAGATCATCATTATAGTCGAAATAATCAATGCGACTCCAAAAAAGTTATTACAGTAATGCAATCAAAATTGATCATTACAGTAATAATGACTTTTTCAACAGTCTCATACTTTCATGTTTTGTTTTGACTACAACAATGAATTCATTGATTCGCATTTGATACAAAAATGTAGGTATTTTACAAATACATGTTTTTGCAGGTTTGGGAAATGCTGTCATGGCAGTCAAATATTCAGCGTCCAAAAATACATGTACACATGTGCAATTAAACTGGAACATTTTCTGACGTCATCATGGTCATAGTAATTTACTTCTTACATTTTAAATAAAGGAATAAATCTGGCTAATGATAATCTATTTAATGACAGACATTACATGTATTTAGATCTGACAGCCATATGACATGTACGAAATACATGTATTATGTGTAAAATATTACCATTTCTATTTTTTAACACTTTAGATTAGTGGTTTATGTACAAGTGTAGACATATCATTTAAAAAGGAAATTTGTACATGTTGTACCACCCATTCCCTTTGAATCTTTATTTCTTTGTCAGATTGTAATGCATATTTTTATTATGCATACTTTGCCTTATAATCAAGGATCTTGCATATCGTTTTAGTCCTGTCTGTCTGTCTGGGCATCCTAAACTTTAAATATGCTATAACTTTTGAATTACATGTATGTACATTTTGTAAGATATGATTTTGCAAGTGTATAGGTTTAGTCAATAGGAACATACATGTACATTGTACATTTGAATACACATGCATGCAAAACTCAGTTCATCTGAAAAGTCAAGGCCGCAGAGGTCAGAACTTACCAATGGACATGTTAAAGTACTAGTATAGGAGTTACAGGTGGAGGATGGGTCAAACGTGTACACTGTACATGTATGTGCCGTTTTACTATTATATTAATTTTTTGTTTGAATTTAGATGTTCCCGTAGCCAAAAATTGCTCATAATCAATCCGCAATTCTATTCTACAATGTATATTTATTAAGTCATGTTGTTACTGAACTTACAATGATTTACAGGATGTCTTATTATTACATTATTTAGGTTGCTTGAAAATACTGTAATGAACAAAATCTATGCCAAAGTGAAATGACAGAAAGGAGGTTTAATGAGTAATATTTGTGCTTAGTAGGCTTTTGAAAGACCTTGCAATTCTTCTCTGAAGAATTTTGTCTTTTTAATTAAGGTCTTTCACGACCTTTGTCGTAAAGACCTTATTGTTATTCTTTTATTATTCTTTTTCTTATTATTATTATTATTCTTTTTCTTCTGCCGGCTCGCGCCCACAAAACTATGCAACATATAACTTCGCTTATAAGTTATTATTGATCGGAAAGTTAACCGCTCGAAAAAAATCACAACTTGGATGCTGGCCTATTTCTACTTACGGAGTTATCTCCCCCGGTCCAAAAACCTTTTTATCCGTTTATCTTAAGAACCCTAAAAGATAGCTGAAGAATTATAATGGGAAAATGTTCAGAATGTCAAAATTGAACTTTATGACATTTTTTTTTCCTAATCATGCGGTATGTTTTTTGGAGTTATTTCCCCTTAAAGATTTAGAGTTTCCGGAACAATTTTTTTCTTCCAAACCGTAAGTCCTACAGACCTGGGACCTTGACCATTAATCCTAAATGACTTATTGTACATCCAAAAATGCCAAGGTCAAAGGTCATCGATGACCTTTATCGGTGACCTTTGACCTTGTAAGCAGGCTATCTCGTAAACCATAAAAGATGGCTGATTAAATATAATGGGAAAAATACTCATTGTAATAAGGCGCAACTTTGTTAAAATTTTGTCCGAAGAGATTTGACGACTCTTTATATGAGTTATTGCCCTTTGAAAGATTTTGAGTTTCCGTTAATGCTAAATACTCCCAAACGATTAGTCGTAGAAACCTGAAACCTTCACCATTGTTCATAAATCACATATGACCATCTAAAATGTCAAGGTCAAAGGTCACCGGTCTAGGTCACCGATGACCTTAAGCCTTGTTATCGCTTCAACTCGTAAACCGTAATAGATGGGTGAAAACATATAATGGGAAAAATGTTCATTATCATGAGACACAACTTTGTTACATTTGGTCCGAAGAGATTCGACGACTTTTTATATGAGTTATTGCCCTTAGAAAGATTTTGAGTTCCCGTTAATGCTAAATACTCCCAAACGATAAGTCGTAGAAACCTGAAACCTTCACCATTGTTCATAAGTCAGATATGGCCATCTAAAAATGTCAAGGTCAAAGGTCAGCGGTCAAGGCCACGGATGACCTAATGCCTTGTTATCGCTTTAACTCGTAAACCGTAATACATGGCTGAAGACATGTAATGAAAAAATGTTCATTGTCATGAGACGCAACTTTGTTACATTTGGTCCAAAGAGATTCGACGACTCTTTATATGAGTTATTGCCCTTTGAAAGATTTTGAGTTTCCGTCAATGCTTGATACTACCGAACGATAAGTCTTAAAGACCTGAAACCTTCATCATTGTTAATAAGTAATATATGGCCATCTAAAAATGTCAAGGTCAAAGGTCACTGGTCAAGGTCACCGATGACCTTTTGCCTTGTTATCGCCTTAACTCGTAAACTGTAAGAGATAGATGATCAAATGTATTTGAGCGAATGTTTGTCTCATTGAGGTGTACATTTGACACTGGGGTCCAAAATAATTGGACCATTCATATTGGACCTATTGCCCCAAAACCAGTTTTCGGGGTCCGATTTAAGAGTTTTTTGCCTATATCTCAAAAACTATTAAAGATACAAAGAAACTATAAAAAGATAAATTTTTCAGCTCAATATGGCCGACAAAATGGGGTCAAGGTCAAAGGTCAAGGTCCTTAGCAACAACGTTATTTGCCATAAAAGTCCTTAGCAACCATAGGCAAAAAGTTTCGTAATGTTGTAAAGAGGAAATGAATGACATTGCAAACCGGAAGTGACTTTCCTGTCCTTAGCAACAAGCTTATTTTTCGAAAAAGTCCTTAGCAACCGTTGAGCAAAAGACTAAAAAAGATCAGGACTTTTGTTTACAACACATTTTGAACTGAAATAGACAACAAAATCAAACTCAAACATGTAATCATGGTGAAAACTGGTGAAAGACCTTGCAATTGTTCTCTGAACAATTGACCTTTTAATTATTATTATAATTCTTTTTCTTCTGCCGGCTCGCGCCCACAAAACTATGCAACATATAACTTCGCTTATAAGTTATTATTGATCGGAAAGTTAACCGCTCGAAAAAAAATCCCAACTTGGATGCTGGCCTATTTCTACTTACGGAGTTATCTCCCCCGGTCCAAAAACCTTTTTATCCGTTTATCTTAAAAACCGTAAAAGATAGCTGAAGAATCGTAATGGGAAAATGTACAGAATGTCAAGATTGAACTGTAGGACATTTTTTTTTCCAAATCATGCGGTATGCTTTTTTGAGTTATTTCCCCTGAAAGATTTAGAGTTTCCGGAACAATATCTTTTCTTCCAAACCGTAAGTCCTACAGACCTGGGACCTTAGACCATTTACTATATCACATCACATATCAAATTAATCACACTTCCCAAATCATAGATTAAAACTAGTTAATATCATCTATAAGTTCCCTGTCACTTCTAGGCGCCTCTTTAGTGTGACTTTCGATGATGAAAACCTGGAGTCACGCCTTTTATAAATTTAGAATATACTGTTAGTCTATGTGTTTAAACATCCTTTTTTATCTATCTGGTTTTGGACATATATATATATATATATATATAGTAGTGTTTTCAATTAACTTACATTCACGCATAATAATAATTCACAGCAACCCCCCCCCCTTTTTGCAGTAAATAATGAATAAATAAATTGTAATGTCTACTTAGTTTCACCACTTAAGATATCTAATAATTGTATTAAATTATTCACACAATTTAACAAGGGAACTTTATTCGCCTTCTCTGTCGCTTCTAGACGCTTTTTGTGTGACTTTTGAAAGACGATATTAATGGCATCACATACATGTAATGGACCGATTCAGAAATTTAACTTCAGTCCTCGTAAATGACGTTGCGCAAGCTCAGCGTACTTGTAAAATACGTTTGGACCAATCAAGAACGTTCAGAACAATGACAATCCCATAATGCCGTTGCATTTCTGAATCGGTCCATTAAGATGTGTGTTCTTATGACATTGTATTAGCAGGGGTTACATTGTATATATACCTGGACACATTGCGAACAAAAATATTTCAGCATCTTTTTGGAGAAAGGCTGTGTGCTGAGTTCTATTTAATTTTATCACGGGCTTTTCACTATGAACAAAAAAAAAATGACTGTCCTTACCAGTGACAGTCATTTTTCGACTGTCAGAGACTGCCGAAAACTGAAAAAGACTGTGAAATTTACTGCATTTGTTTGCTAAAGACTTCCATTGACACTGACAGTCGTTGACAGAATTTTACTATGTCTGCCCATGACTGTGTCTGACTGCTGGTGACACTGACAGGTGATCTTAGACTTTATGAAAATTCACCTTGACTGTCGGTGTCTGTGGACATCGCTCACAGTCAAGGGCAAACACTTTAAACTCTCATCTGTCTGACAGTGACTGTCAACATCACACACAGACATTGGCAAACATTTTAAACTGTTACATAGACTGACATTGACTGTCATTGTCTGTTGCAGCTATAGACAAATGTTCTCTGTCTTTACTTTATCTGACATTGACTGTCACCATCGTTCACAGATATGGACAGATATTCTAAAATTTTTGCTGGTTGGGAAGTAAATTTCATCATATTTGTACATTTTTTACAAAGGCAAGCTGTTAACTTTCTTTTCCAATCGTTAGCGAATCTAAGTGATTCAACTTAAGAATAGGAATACTTTAATCCGTGACAATATTTACTAGTTCTGTTCCTCGTTTATATTAAAGTAGACACATAATACATATAGGTTTGCAAAGGTTTATGATAAATTCAACCTGGGACGAATAAATATATAAGTCCCGTATTAAATCAAGCACACCTGATAGAATTCATACCCCGTCTCCAGCTTCCCCACACACTTCTTTTTTTCAATAATTAAAAAAAATAAAGCGTATTTCACTGGTAATTCCGAATAAACTATAAAACCTATGAAATTATCCTTATTAGTAAAGAGAATAAAATTATTCTACTACATCATCTTTATACGGGGTTTTTATACGACCGCAAAAATTTTGCGGTCGTATATTGGTATGGTGCTGGCGTCGTCGGCGTCGGCGTCGGCGTCGTCGGCGTCTGTGGACAGCGTAACTTTGCTTCTAGTGGACGGATCGCTATGAAATTTTAGAATGATGTATTTTGGCACACGCGTAAACAGAGGTTTTAATTCTGAGTTGGTGGCCCCGCCCGTTTTAGAAAAAGGGGCCAAAAAGGGGTAAAATTGGGTATTTTCACATTTCTGACTGTAGAAGCTTTATTAATTATTGGATTTTGATGGGATTTGTTTCAGTGTGCTCCTGAGAAAATTTCCAATCTGGAATATGCAACGGATTTTACGTAGCATGTACCGCTTACGAGATAAATGGGCCCAACAGGGGCAAATCTAAAAAAAATATTTTTTTTTTATTTTTAGTCCGATTTTGATGCAGTTTTTTTCAATGGATTGCTTGTGAAAAATTAATATGGCGCTCAGTTATTAGATTTTGATAACTTGTTTCCTTTCCCAGCTATGAGGGGTCGAACGGGGCCAAAATTGCGAATTTGCAGATTATGTAGAATTTTTATTTTTCATCGGATTTCGTTGGGTTTTTTTTCTTTGGATTCCTCTTGATCTAAGCTTTCAGTAATATGTCAACGGATTTGACGTAGCTCTTACCGTTTCCGAGCTACAAGGGGTCAAAGGGGCCAACATTGCAATTTTTCTAAATATGTCAAATCTTTATTTTTCATCGGATTTCGATGGGATTTTTTTCTTTGGATTCCTCTTGATCTAAGTTTTCAGTAGTTTGCCAACGGATTTTGTGTAGGTCTTACCGTTTCCGAGCTACAAGGGGTCAAAGGGGCCAACAATGCAATTTTTCTAAATATGTAAAATCTTTATTTTTCATCGGATTT
This sequence comes from Modiolus philippinarum, assembly GCA_002080025.1. Lineage (NCBI taxonomy): Eukaryota > Metazoa > Mollusca > Bivalvia > Mytilida > Modiolidae > Modiolus > Modiolus philippinarum. The sequence goes on along the minus strand of MJUU01011877.1, from coordinate 507 downwards.
CGATGGGATTCTTTTCTTTTGATTCCTCTTGATCTAAGCTTTCAGTGGTATGTCAACGGATTTTTCGTAGGTCTTACCGTTTCCGAGCTACAAGGGGTCAAAGGGGCCAAAAATGAAATTTTTCTAACTATGTCAAATCTTTATTTTTCATCGGATTTCGATGGGATTTTTTTCTTTGGATTCCTCTTGATATAAGCTTTCAGTAATATGCAACAAATTTTTTTATAGCTTTTACCGTTTCCGAGCTACAAGGGGTCAAAGGGGCAAAAATTGCAGTTTTTCTAAATATGTCATATCTTAATTTTTCATGAGATTTCGATGGTTTTTTTTTCTTTGAATTTCTATGGATGTTAAGTTTTAGTTGATAGTACATATTTTGCATAGCTCTTACGGTTTCTTATCAGTAAGTAATCAAAAGGGTTTATTTATTCCCTATTTTGTTTCTGGCTATTAACTGTATCTAGCTTATTTTTGTGTCCATCTAATTATTGTGTCAAGCTCTTTACT
>MJUU01011876.1:83331-154958 GCA_002080025.1 Modiolus philippinarum | reverse complement strand
CCCCCCTTTTGGATCCACCAATGGTTAAAGTTTCCAGACTCAGGTGAAAATTCCAGTCCCCTCCCTAATATGTCATGTGATCAGCTATAGAAGTTGTTACCACGAGTTGTTAGTCTGAGATGATAAAAACTTACCTGAAATTGAAAGCTCGATGTTGCCCGTATGTGACAGGGTGCATTAATCAGTTTGCTCTTAAGTGGGGACAGTCATGCTATACACTCTTGGCGCAGCGGTTTATTTGATAGTTTTTTCATTAAAATGCTACATTGTGTCTATGATATCAACTTCTGGTTTGGCTTGACTTAGCCATTTTTACCTTTATCATGTTTATTGAACATAGTGAAAATTTTCTGGGCCGATTTATTCCAAATTTAGAATTTGACTTTATATATAGGGGAATGTGTTATCTGCCATTTTTGTCACCTTATGATATCAACCTCCTGAGTGGCGGGACTGAGGCATTTTTCTCTTTTTAATGTGTAAAATAATAGGAGTGGGGTCGTATACTTAGCACGACAATTCCTGCAACCTCGATGTTTTGATCCATTATTATGAATTTCACAAATTATTCTTCTGTACTTTAATATTAGGAAGATAGATTAGCCATTATTGACATTGAATAGTGTTTACAATGCATGTACACACAATGAAATTTGCCTCAACTTAAAGATGTCTTTCTTGATAAATGTTAAAGATGGCATATCTTATACATTTGTACTAATGCACATTCATATATGTACATGTACACAATGTATATCTGTTTTTCCAATAGGTTCAATATCATAATTTTACATAAAAACAATTATCCTACACTCAGGTCTGACATAGTTAACACAGTCAAGTAAACACTAGCAGATTTTGGTGTAAACACCAGCAAACTTCCTGCTGTTAATTGCAAAGAAATATACTGGCAAGTCATAAATATCAGTGTAAACACCAGCATTCCACTTGCAATTGTCAGTGTTTTCATTCATGTCAGACCAGGGTGTTTTGTAACTGAAACACTCTGTACGTGTGTACTGTATAAAAAGCTCTACATTCTGAATCCCCTGTGTAGATGGAGGCACGAAAATTTTTGGAGTATTAAGGGATTTTTACACATCTCTCAGGGCCGAATATTGGCCCTTTCCCAATGGCATTTTCCTTACCTTTTTCCCAATTTGTAGTAAATAAATTCCCAATTTTCAAATAGTAAACGGTACCACTCTTTCTGTACTGTACTAGGCCTACTAAATTTGGTTATTAGGATGAGGATATCAAATTATTTCTGTATCATGTTATCGTCATATTAACAAAACCAATCGTCAAAACCATCCTGTTTTTAAACTTTCTGACAAGTACCCACACTTTATTTACAGAAAACATTTCAAGGATGCATGAAATTGGAATACCGCTTGTGTTTTATGTAAATATTCACGATAGAATGGTCAAAATCAAGTGAAAGCAGTCCTAAGGCAGACAAATCGAAATGTCCAGCGGTCTTGCAGGACATTCGGTCAGGCAAATAAGGAAAAACTGCCAGAACGGAAGATAAATTTACAGGACCACAGTTTCATCTCATATAGAAAATGTCAATTTTTTACGTGACATTCTGTCCTGTTCACTGATAATTTTTGCCAGACCGACTCAAGTTTTGCCTGATTTGTCCTTCGGTCAGGCGGTTTTCGTCTGTACAGCTGTATGGTTTGTCAACAAAATTGCAAATGGCAAACTTCCAGGTTATATAAATTCGGAACAAGATAGGAGAAAAAACTTTCCGGATTTTGTATCCTATTACTTCTGCAGGCACCTTAAAATTTTCAATGCACATTTTCTCATTAAAGAATTGTGCAACTGAAGGTAACAACTTTAACATGGATTCATGTTTTTTTCTAACTGCCTGCCAGGTTTTCATCATGTTTCTGGTGTTATCATAAGCTTTTTGATATAGTTGTAATATATAAAAATATGAAATTCAAATAAATGATTTTATCTAAATTAACATCAATTTTAAAGATTCATATTACAATTTCCCAAAATTCATCTATTGTCGATAAAAAATTCCCAAATGGGATGAATGCTATTTCAAAAAAAATGCTATGTCAAAAAATACCCTGAAAAATCCCTGAACTGTATTTAAGATATTTATTCAAAAATATGCGATTGTCGAAAAAAGGGGTGGTTCCAACCCCAGAATCCCCCTCCCCCTTTTTGGATCTCCAATGTAGGGGTTATTGAAAACTATTTTGGGGGAATTAGATACAGGTCTCAATTCTGAAACCTGATACCGTCATAGACTAAATTTGCAATTCCATTGCAGACTTTTGATGAAACTTTGCAATCCCAATTAATGTAGCTTAACATGCCAAAAGAATGCACCCTTTCATGAATTTCATGAAAAAAAATTTAGCATGAATAGATCATGTTCCCAGAGAAGCTTTGTTTATTTGGAAGTCCGAAGTAACCCTAGCATCAAAATACACACCAAAGACCGAGATGTATTGTTGAATAATTCATATTACATGAATATTTATGAGATCTGCGCAGAGAAAGTGCTCACAAAACTGAGTGTGTTAAATTTATTTCTTAATCTTAGTAAGAAAATTAATTCTGAGTGTGTAAGAATAATTTCTCAATGCATATTTTTATTTCTTGGTGCATTTTAACAATCTCCGTGCATTTTAAAAACTGTCAGTGTGTAATTAAAAAATCTTGATGTGTAATTTTGCACAATGTCTTCCTCAGTAGTTGTGAAGAGAATGGCGTGCCATAGTTCGAGCCTAATAAAAAAATCGGACAGAATTTTTTATTAGTTCGCCTCTACGAAGTTTAGGGGGACTATTGGAGTACCCCCGGCGACCGCATCCGCCTCCACAATTGGGTATATATCTTAGTAACTATGCAGTGTAGGGTCTTCAAACTTAACATGCAGGTACATCTTGGGTTAACTCACAGCCTCCAAGAAAATTAGGTCTCTTTGACCTATATTTTCCGCTGGAGTGGCTTGCATTCAAATTTACATTTTAGTTTATATCGCAGTCACTATACATAGTACAATAATCTAACTGTGCATACACATACTGTGCATACATGTGTATGCATCTCTGAATGTAGGTCAGCATCCAGGCAAAATTAGGTCACTTTGACCTATAATTTCGGCTTGAGTGACTTACATTTAAGTTTACATCCGATTTCAGATCTCAGTCACTGTACATGGTAGGATCATCTAACCTTTCAGGTGCATGCATCTCTGATGATAGGTCAGCATCCAGGCAAAATTAGGTCACTTTGACCAATATTTTCCGCTTGAGTGACTTACATTCAAGTTTACATCGGGTTTCAGATCTCAGTCACTGTACATGGTAGGATCATCTAACCTTGCATGTGCATGCATCTCTGATGGTAGGTCAGCATCAAGGCAAAATTAGGTCACTTTGACCAATATTTTCCGCTTGAGTGACTTACATTCAAGTTTACATCGGATTTCAGATCTCAGTCATTGTACATGACAGGATCATCTGCATGTGCATGCATCTCTGATGGTAGGTCAGTATCCAGGCAAAATTAGGTCACTTTGACCTATATTTTTTGCTTCAGTGACTTACATTCAAGTTTATGCTGAGTTAAGACCTCAGTGACTGTACATGGTAGGATCATCTAGCCTTGCACGTGCATGCATCTCTGATGGTACCTGTAGGTCAGCATCCAGGCAAAATTAGGTCACTTTGACCTATAATTTCGGCTTGAGTGACTTACATTTAAGTTTACATCCGAGTTCAGGTGTCAGTCATTGTAAATGGTAGGATCATCTAACCTTTCATGTGCATGCATCTTTAATGATAGGTCAGCATCCAGGCAAAATTAGGTCATTTCGACCGATATTTTCCGCTTGAGTGACTTACATTCAAGTTAACATCCGGGTTCAGATCTCAGTCATTGTACATGACAGGATCATCTAACCTTGCAAGTGCATGCATCTCTGATGGTAGGTCAGCATCCAGGCAAAATTAGGTCACTTTGACCTATACTTTTTTTGCTTGACCGACTTACATTCAAGTTTATGCTGAGTTAAGACCTCAGTCACTGTACATGGTAGGATCATCTAACCGTGCACGTGCATGCATCTCTGATGGTAGGTCAGCATCCAGGCAAAATTGGGTCACTTTGACCTACATTTGCCACTTGACTGACTTACATCCGAGTTCCTCTCAGGGATCAGATCTCAGGTACTGTACATGGTAGGATCATCCTGCATGTGCATGCATCTGTGATGGTAGCTCGGCATTCAGACAAAATTAGGTCACTTAAACCTACATTTTACGCATGAATGACTTACATTAATGTGTACATCGGAGTTCATAGCTCAGTAACTGTACGTTGTTGGTTCAGGTAACCTTGAATATGCATGCAATTTTGATAGTATGTCGGCATACAGGCAAAATTTGGTCGCTGTGACAATGTGCCATAATGAGGGGAACTTTGTCATCATTGATTACCTATGTTTTTAAGATATTACAATTTATGTAGGTCATAAATCATATATTCCAAAAATAAAATAAAAATGATATGTTGCTGATCATCTCTTCCTGATATCTGGCTTTGAAAATCAGGTCAAATTCAGGATTTATCAGTGATATTTACATCAGTGATATTTACAAAGAATATATATATAGGGAACTGTTAGAACATGCTTACTGTTTGGCTATCTTATGAAATGGATACCAGACAGATTTTTACTATTATTTGATATTTTAGAGACATACACTTCAGTCACATGTATCTGTTGAGCTTATATTAAATCTATATTGTGCTGTTAAATTAAGAGAGATATTTTATATAGTTTAACATGTTTAAGAAATACACAACATTTACTGCAAAAGGGAGATTATTCGTGGGAAAGTGTATATTATGAATTTGTCAATTTATTATGACGTCTCAATGAAAAGGCTGAAATAAAACACTCCAGCTTAAAAATCTAGTCAATTCCGCAACCGACTTGATATTCAGTATGTGCCAATCTAATGCACTGTGTCAATCCACCTTAACTACCAGACCAGATAAGTTCCTAAATAAGATACCACTGATTGAAATCAAATATAGTAAAATGTTCTAAATTTATTATACATTGTACATGTAACTCCTATCTCCAATAGGCCATAATTGAAATATCATAAATTCTCATCACAACCCGCCCAAATTTTTTTCACTGCCTGAAAAAAATTTATTCTCAATTTTGGCCAATTTGGATAAATTTCTTTTAATATGATCATGAATATGGCAGCATTTCCCACAAAATTAATAAGAAATGTAAGATACAATTCGCTCGCCCACTCCAAATTTTTAATGGATGAGAATTTAGGAATTATTCTATAAAGTCCTCAGAGACTGTATTTTATAGACCCCTTCAGTGGAAAAGTTCAAATGTACCTATTGTATACAAAAATATGAAAAAACACCCCCCGTTTGTCAGAACCTCCCCATCACCCAATATAGTACTAGTACATGTAGTACACATTTTTTGTGTTTTGAATAGATCTCGATGGGGTAGCTGCTAGCAGTGCATGGTTGGCATCTTACATAAAGTAAACGAGAAACAGAGTTGCCACAAAAAAGTGCATGTAAAATCGGGAAAAGTATGTTTTGCACAAAGCGGGAAACACTGGAAAAAATTCCTGTGAACCACGAAAGGGGAGATTGTTCTGGCTAATCAAGAGTCTTTGTAAATACTGATATGCACTTTCAAAGATTTTTCCATGTCTTATTTCCTACATATAATTATTTTTTAAAGCCAGTTGCAATCCAGCTTCCTACATATTACCCACTGTATAGTTACTATAATAAAAGAGGGCGATTGGACCTTTTCGGGAGTTTTTATACGCCTGTCAAAAGACGGACGTATTATGGTATACCCTCCGTCCGTCCGTCCATTAACTTTTTTGTTTCCAGAGAGTTTTTCTGTAACCGCTTGACATATTGATTTCATATTTGTATATGAGTATATCTAGCTGAGAAACAGATAAAAGTTTACATTTGGTTCCAGTCGTTTGATTTTGTACAAAGTTATGGCCCTTGGACTTAGTGAAATTTAATTTGAGATATAAAAGTTTCCAGAGTTTTTTCCTGTAACTGCATGACATATTGATTTCATATTTAGTATATGAGTATATCTAGGTGAGATACAGTTAAAGATCGAATTTTTCTGATCCGTTGATTTTGTACAGAGTTATGGCCCTAAGACTTAGTGAAATTTTGAGAAATATAGGTTTCCGAAGTTTTTTCCCTGTAACCACTTGACATATTGATTTCATATTTGAAATATGAGTATATCTAGGTGAAATACAGATCAAGTATAAATTTGGTTTTGGTCGGTTGATTCTGTACAGAGTTATAGCCCTTTGACTTATTGAAATTTTTAAAATATCGGTTTCCAGAGTTTTTTTACTTTAACCACTTGACATATTAATTTCATATTTGGTATGTAAGTACAATGTATATGTAGGTGAGATACAGATCAAGTATGATTTTGGTTCCGCTGGGTTGATTTCTTATGGCCCTTGGACTTTGTGAAATTTAATTTGATTTTTGTTAATTGTTATACCTTGGTAAGGCACATATTCTGTTAGTTTTTTTTCAATCTTAATTTTGTTGTGGTCCAACAATGCCATAAAGTTTGACTTTACAGTGGACGGGCGTATCGTGCGCTGTTGGCGCAGCAGTTTATTAAGCTTGGAAATTCTGCATTTGTATAATTTAAGCCAAGGATGTTTGGAAATAAATGCAGGGGATCGGAATTTCATTTGTATTTAATTAAGTACCTTTGCAGTTTAGGATTTTATATGTAAAAATAAAGTTGTGATGCAACATGATGCAAGGATGATCCCACCTGATCTCCATAAATAAAAATCATATTTTCTTCCATTATACATTGTACATGACAATTTGTCAGCTTCTAGAAATAATTTTTATGTTACAATATGTCAATATTTGCATTTGTCAATATTTGCTCTGTGCATTAGCAGATTCTGACATGTTGCATTTCTTGAAAAGTGGAAATTCCTAGCATTGGCTAATCCTGAGTCTAATTAGCATCATTGATTCCATAGTTTATTTCTCAGTGCTTGGACCCCACCCCTTTTTGTCATGCCTGTGGCAAAAAGTTGCGAAAGGGAGACTAAGGTATAGTGTTTCTTGGGGCGTCTGCGGCATCAACAATTGCAAATTATTGTGAATTAATAAGCTAATGTTAGTTGTAAGTCCATAGTATTTGATGTGCAGTTGCATAAGTATGGGTAGGACTCAAATCCCTACTTAGGTTGTGGCCCTGGCCCCTTAGTCACGCATGAGTGATCACTAAGTTTTTTCGTAAGTGTACAGCCTCTACCACTAGTCCTAGCCACTTAACATTTGACATGCAGTTGCATCTTGAGGAGTATGTACCGATTTCATGTCCAGATGTTGGCCCTGATCCCTTAGTCACACATGAAAGATCACCTTAAGTTTTAGCTAGCAGTTAGCCTGTACCAGTAGTCCTGGCTACTTGATATCATATTTGACATGCAGTTTGGTTTGGAGGAGTACAAACAGATTCCACACTCAGATGATGGCCCTGGCCCCTTTGTAAAAATGAATGAGTGATCTCATCATATTTATTTCTATACCAACACATTATCATTCATATTTATTTCTATAGCTGCTGCAGCAGATCAATGAGCATTAATTTAGGCGATGCAAGGGGCTGGCGAAAGACATATCCTGTGTCCACATTTTATTGTGTAAATTGTCAATTTTTGTGCCCACACTTGCGCCTTGAATGTATCTTATAGGGGAAAAAGAAGGTTTGTCTTAGAGAAAACCATGCGACTTAAAAACGCATGGGGAACAAACCAAACTTCTTTTAAGTTACTGAATGACAGACATACAATGTACATGTGTTTACTCATTTCAATCTAACACTTATGAATATAATTCTCTATCCCTTAGTACTTTGCCCCTTTTTTCACCAACTTATTCCACACCACATATATAATTAGTTAATGGACCTTGGATATTCACAACGTTCCTGATAAAGTTGACTACATTTCATGCAGGAGTGACTCACTTTAAAGTTTGTTTTTGGTTTACAATACTAATTTGCATCTTCAGGGATCATGCGATAGTGTCATCTTATTTTTAAGTAGTGCAAAGGCAGATAACTTCACACAATGACTTCTGACTCCTGTTGGACCTGTATTGGTTGGTCAATATCCATGCAAAATTAGGTCACAGTGGCCTATATTTTCCACTTAATCTCCTTGACATATACCCCATTTCCTTTCTTTTTCATATTTACATGTACCAGTACATTCAAGTTTATGTCCAACTTCAGATCTCAGTTACTATAGATTCACTATACATGTTCTAGTATTATATGCCTTGCACAAATTACCATCTTTGGTGGTAGTGCTTCATGCAGGTCAGAATTCAGGCAAAATGAGAGTACTTTGACCCATTTTTCCTCTTGATTGTTGATCGACTTGCATGTCATATTGTACATTCAAATTTTGGTCCAACTACAATAGAATCATTGCATCATTGGTTCATTCAAAATATGCAAAAACCAGGAAAACTTTGTAAACCTTGAGATTTTTTATTTAAACACAAATTAAGCAATTTCATTTGCTCGACATCTGTTAATAATTTATCAAATATTACTTCATATTTTGTTACTTACATATATTGATATCTCCAAATTTCATTCTCAGTGTTTGCTCTTAAGTGTACATAGCATGGTAATTTTACAATATTGTTGCTGTGAGCTCGAGGATGTTCTACTAATGACATAATAAAGTCATAAATCTTCTTAAACAGCCTTCATTCATTTATCAAACCTTTCAACACTCATTGAGTTACCATTTATAATTAAATGCGCATTCCTAATTACTTTTTCAAACTATTTAATCTATCAGATTCGTGAAAACAATTCATATGCACTGCCTACTGACTAGTCCCATTGCATATGAGTATTTTTAATTTTCATAAAGGGGACGAAACTCACAAGGCAACAGACGCAAAAAGGGTAAATCATTAACAAAAATTAATTTATATTTTCAATTAATATTAATGTATATGATGCAGTTTTTTTGGTCAATTGCAGATTCAGTCAATATGTTCATGTAAGACAAATGTATACATGCAAATTTAAAGTACAGGTTTATGTATATAATAACATTTAAAGTGACTACTACACTGCATTATATTGTTATTCAGAGTTTGACATTACATTTGTAAGCACTCTAAAGTTAACATGGCCTTGGGAGTCTAGGCATAGACCAAACACCAATGAACCTAAATTAGCAATCAAACCCAATCTTTTGTCTCGCCTACGACGAAAGGGGTGATAAGCGAGACATATGCGTAAAAAGTATGACGGCGAAGGCGTAAGCTTTCATGTTAAGTTTTTGTGATTAGGTCATTATCTCAGTAACTGTAAGTGGCAAGTCAAATGATATTTAGTATATTGGTTGGTCTCGCGATCGAGTAGAACATGTATATGACAGTCTATGGCATTTGTCTGTGACCTCAATTTCACAGTCCAATTAACATGTCAAGTTTTTGTGCTTAGTTTAGTTTCTCAGAAACAATATGTGGTAGGTTATTATATATATGGCATGTAGCTAGGTTGGTTTTGAGAAGTATATGCCAGTCTGCTGTATGGCATTTGTCTGTGATCTCAATTTTACGGTCTAATGAACATGCTTAGTTTTGGTGCTTATTTTAGTCAATGATATTTGGTATATATGTTGGTCGTATGAAGTGCATGACAGTCTGTCATATGGTTTTGTCCTAGACCTCAATTTCGCGGTCCAGTGAGCATGTTAAGTTTTTGTAATTAGGTCATTTTCTCAGTAAAGCTATAAGTGGTTGGTCAATGATATATATGGTAAGTAGGATGGTCTTAGGTAGTACATGACAGTCTGTCATATGGCTTTCATACTTGACCTCAATTTCACGATCTAGTGAGCATGTTAAGATTTTGTGATTGGTTTATTTTCTCAGGGACTATAAACAGATAAGAGGTAGGTCAATGATATTTGGTACAGTACAGAAAGAGTGGTACCATGACAAATCACTGTGATAGACATGTCCCACTGTGAGAGTGGATCTAAATAAATATTTGTTTTCCTGTTTGAGATCATTTCGTACTCTATTTTGTATTGAGAGGGGCATGTTACTCCACTATGAACGCAGAAAAAATAATGAACTGAAGAAAAATGTATAAGTATCACTTTCAGAGTTGGACACATCTATCACAGATGTCAATGTACCACTCTTTCTGTACTGTAGGTTGGTCTTGGGCTATTCATGATAGTCCGTCATTTGACTGATGTCTGCAACCTCAATTTCGTGGTCCAGTGATCATACTAAGTCCCCAGTACCTATTAATGTAAAGTCAATTATGAATGTAAATGGTATGTGGGTTTCACTTATATGGAACATCCTTTACCTCAATTCCACAGTCCAGTATAAATCATGTTTGGTTTTTCAGTATCTTTGGTATTTTTGGTTTAGGGCGAGACCTTACAGTCGGCTAAGTTGTGTTTGTCAGTTAATGCTATTTCACAGTTTGGAGAATTGAACATGTTGAGTTTTCTGATTGGGTCAGTTTGAGTTTTCACATCAATTTTGTGACCAGATAGGGACAGGCGAAACATCAATTTGGGTCCACACTTGTTATCTTATAAAAAAGAATATACTAGCATTTGAACTTATTCTTTCAAGATACCATACATCGTTACGGGAGTAAGGAAAGATTGCTATGATACTGAAGATATTTATGCAATGGGAGTAATAACAAAATTACCAAACAGAATTATCGAGAGCCAAAGTCCAAGAAGCAAAAGGACAAAGCAGAGTGAAATTCATCGGAAAATTAAAGACCACAATGGTCCGAACTAGGTACAGGAATTTCAAATGAAATGGTGGGTTAAACCAGTTTCATGGTGCGATCAACCCCATCTTCCTTGGCGTTAGCATCCGGTAGCAACTCAACAGTGCTATTGAAAGGTCGTAGACAGTAAAAAGATAGTAAAAAGTATTAAGTAAAAAAGGGAGCTTGAATCACAGTTCGGACTGAAAGTTCAAATTGGTCTACAAAGGACAGATATCTATTAAAGAACTTTTTAATGACAGTATAAGAAGGAGTTTTTTGAAGCCTTGATTATTAAGGCGGTCACGAAGATAACCATGTCTAATGATAAAAACTGTGTAATTTGTGCTAGCTCTCGCGTTACGATTGTGAAACATACATTATTTAAGCAGGAGAAGTTGGAATATCACTGTCCATGTCAGGGAAATTGATAATTTGAAATTACAATCGTCCCTTTTAGCGTAAATTTTAGTACTGAGATGGCCATTTTCGTCAAATTAGAGATGCAAGTAAAAAAAAGATGTAGATCTAATGGTTTCTGGTTTTTTTCCTTTACCTTTAGTTTAGAAAAATATATTGATGGGATCCATTTAGCAAAAGATGAAGAACATCACTAATATATCTATAAGTAAGATTGAAGGATCAAGCATCCTTTGTTTTATGATCTTTAACGAGTCCCTGAAGAAATTCAGTCACGTAGGAATATTAAAACAAGTCTGCGAGTAGAGTAGCACAATTCGTACCCAATTGGTATACCAATGTTGATAAATAGCACATCCAAATGTGACAAATGTATTACCAATAAGGAAAACACCTGTTTTTCATCGTGGCATACTTTTCCATTAAATCTGTTTTTGAAAAAAAAATATGATCTATAACGTAATACTTTTTTTCATCGGCAAAGGATTTTTGAATTATACATTTTATTCATAATTTTAATTTATCTTGTGGAAGCGTGGTAAAGAGTGTGGAAAAAATCAAAAGTTATGAGGGAATGTACTTGAGAAAATGAACGGGATTTAAGATTTTCCAATAAATCCTTCGAATATTTAAGTAATGCAAATTCTGATTTATCATGATGCAGCGTGGTAGAAGAGTGTTGAAAAAAATCAAAAGTTTCGAGATAATGTATTTGAGATAATGAACGGAATTTCCCAATATATCCTTCGAATAGTTAAGTAATGCAAATTAACATGAAACTAACAATGGAAGGATAATTTCTGATAAAGTACCCATTGCTTTATCAAGATATTGATCTACAATTACTTTTCTGTTTAAAGAATTCTTTGCTATTTTTGTGTTTCGAAACTTTCTAGAGCTCCCTAGTCTTGTACTCCCCATTTTACTGCTTGTTGGTTTTTAAACAAAGTAAGACCTTGATTTATCATATCCCCGGTAATTTGGGATCATAGGCATATGTCCCCCCTGAAAAGCTGGAATACGTGTACATGTTTTCGGTTTCCCACATGCAAAACTTTCAACATAAATTCGCCACTGTACATAAATAGCACGATCAACCTATACTCATGTTACATATATATTATCTAATTCACATAATTCAAGTTATTTCGACACGTAATTCTGGGTGGAATTTGGTTTACGTACGACCATCTGTTCGTAATATCGATGCACTTTTGAGTGAATGTTCGGGAGATTTTCCGTGACGGTCTATTTTTGTGACGCAAACTCATTCTTATTTTGGGATTTAATTTTATTTTTGTTATAGAATTGTTGCATAAAGAAATTTATAAAATACAAATGTACATTTTTACCCACAGGGGATGAATGCATGAACAATAACTAACAGAACATAACAAATTCGAACAACAAGAAACATATACATTTGTATGCTGTAAATATAATATAAGCTTTCCGATTTTTGGTTTTCTAACAGGATGTCCAAGATGTCATTTTTGACACATGTGGAATGCGACTCGAAGTCCTGCAACATTTTTTTTTATATGGGTATTTGATTGTGTCGTAGAATTGTTCCATATGATCTGTCGATACGAAATAAACTTCCAAAAATTTGATCCAGGTTTAATCTTCATCTTCCTGAAAATTTTTAACATTCTTAGGACGTAATTCTGTACACTATTAATTCCAAAACAGGTAGAATATTTTGGATTTCCTGAAACTCTCAAAAATCAATAACTTTTTGAGAAAATCTTATCAAACATTCCAAAAAATAGGATTATGAGAATTTACATGGTAACTTTTCAGTTTTGAGAACAAATCAAAGACCATCTATTGATGGAATTCTACCTAGTGATTATATTTTTGGAACATTTTTCAATTGGAGGAAACATTTTCACTCATTAGATTTTAAAATATTTCATTCAGGTTTCGTTAAATTCGGGAAATTGTGAAAGACGACTCACCTTTTTTCAACCATAGATTTTGACTTAAAACATGTGCCATTTTATATTATGTCTTTTCAATAAAGCATGATGAAAAACAATAAATTTTTGTTATCAGATTCCAAAAATTATTATTTCTTTCTTTTCTTTTCTTTTTTTTATATACACACTATAAAAAGTTATGGAGTATATGCACATCTCAACTAATACATGGTAGAAACAAACAATGGAACAACGCCTTTATTGTTGTTATTCATCTCGAGGTCATCATGAGGCATTGCAACAATAAGTTGAAATCTGAAACTCTTAAACACTGCTTTGGTAATGAGGTATTTTTTTTTATTGAATTTAATAGTTATCCTTTTCAACATTGGAAATAGAAGCCTCTAAGATTCAATAAAATCACACATTGTATGATATAATTAATATACCATGGTAGTCCAGCATTAGGATAAGGACACAATCGTCATACGAACCTCTGAACATTTTTATTATAAAGAGTAGAAACTATAGATGCAAGTGATATGGAAATGTCCGGATTCTACTCATATATAATCTCTTCCTGTATCCTTAAACAATAAGATTGTGACAAACGTGTTTTTTATTTATTTCAACTTTGAAAAGACCATATGATAATGAAGTAAAGATACAACTCCGAAAAATAACAAAGACATAATTATAGAACAAGATAATCATGAAGAAGTGAGACTGGGTGCATTATAAAAGATAATGTCGATTGTCGATTGAGGTGTATGCAAAAATGATATGTCCAGATCCAAAATATTAGCCAGGTACAAATAAAGTCCGATAGTTCAACTTATTGATCTTCATGATAACAATATGACATGTATATTACAAAATCATGCCAACACAATACCAAACAACGGCAGTAGAATACCCAATGAACAAAGGAGTGAAATTTACAAAAATCGAAGTCCAAAAACATGGCCAAAATGAGAACACAGAAAACACTTCGGTTAAAAACAGAACACAATGACGTTAGACAGATACAAAGCTTACCCTTTTGGAAGGGTAAGCATGTCCTGCTCTGTCAACAGCACCCGTCACACGGTCAGTGAGGCATATATGAAAACGAAAGGAAATGGGGTAACAAGGAGACAACATCCCATATCCAGGTTGAAACGACCCAAAACAAAGCATCTAGGGGTGACCGTACGGTCTTCAACACAGTGAGGAACCATAGATTTTGACTTAAAACCATGTGTCATCTTATAGCTTATTCAATATATGTCTTTTCAATAAAGCATAATGAAAAACAATCAAATTTTTTGTTATCAAATTCCATATTATTTATGAAATTTACCAAAATCGAAGTCCAAAAACATGGCCAAAATGAGAACACAGAAAATAATTCGGTTAGACACAGAACAAAATGACGTTAGACAGATACAAAGCACAGAAATAGAAATCACTAAATTCAAAACAAAGGCAATCACAGTGTGAACTCCTGTGAAACTGAGAGTGACATCAGGTGCTCCGGAAGGGTAAGCATATATATGTTTTTGAAAGATTTGTTAGGTGTTACATGTTTCTTGGTAAATGAACTTCCAATAACTACATACCGAAGTTACTGTGAATTGTCAAATGTTTCGGTTTTGATCTGCACTGATGAGACATAATGCGCATATGCAGTAAATAAATTAACAGTAACTTCGGTATGTTGTTATTTATAAAGGCAATACAGGAAAAGTATTTTGATTTGTTAAATAAAAGATTGTGAAGACAAGCACAAACCTTATTTTTCAAGAAATCGAAAAATGGATTCCTCTATCATTTTTATACTATATACCCTCACATCAAATGCATATTGACTGATTCCTATTCATTTTTATATCTAAGTGTCAATTTCAATAAATTCTACAAAATTGATTTATCCAAGCAAACCTTGACTTAACAGTATAAAACTAGTAAAACTATATGTCTTCACACTTAATGCAGGGGCATAAAATCCTTCTGTTTTTATAATAGCGACTTAAAGGTTGATCATCCATGCAAACGGGATATGCAGTTTTAAAACAAATTGATTAAACAAGGACAGCAAAAAACAATCTTCGTTGGCTCAATAGTTAATTCGACAAATTCCTGTTATGGCATAAAAATGCATGACTCTATGCCATTCTGATGTTTGTGTACTTTTCTGTCCTTCTTCTTTGAATATCATAAAAATTGAACAGAATTTTAAAATAAAACTTCATCTAACAATGCATGTGATTCCTTTTAGTCATGTCCACTATCAATCAAGATAATACAATTCTATTTGTAGTACCCAGTTGATGAGTTTTAGCTTTATAACAATGACAACTGTAATAGAAATGATATGTCCTACGTTGTGCAATATTTACTACTAAATACAGTGTAAATGTACAATAAATCATGAGGTATTGACTACTGTAATTTTAAATTATTATCAGAAGTATATCCAGTTAACAGTGCTGAAAAGTTATAGGTGATCCAAGAAGAACTTCTTCCTTGCTCGCTGCATTAAAGTATTCACAACATAATTTCAAACATAACTTCTGACTGTTTTCTTCCACGTGGGTCTTTCTCATTACAAAACGATCTTTGTTTATCTACACTTGTATTGTCTTCAACAGAAGTCAAACTATTTCTGTCGACTGAAGTTTGCCGACTGTTGCTGTCAAAAGACGTTTGTCGACTGTCATTACTACTTCCGGAATGATGTAAAGATGAAGCAACACTAAAGTTGTCCATTGAAGTTTTTCTAGACGGTAATATACTATTATTATCGGAATTAGTTATTTCTGATAACAAACTTGCGTTATCAAAAGATGTACTCCTTGAATATGCAGTGTTATTTTCATATGATGTCTGCCTTGAAGTTGGTTCAAGATCATTGCAATTCAAAAGAATATTTCTTGCAGAAAAGGGATCTATATTAGGACTTAAAATATTTTGCCCTGCTTTAATGTTCACGTCATTACAAACCGTTATATTCTGTTCCGCTGAATCTGATAACGAACCATTAAATGTTTTATTGAAGTTATTCGTCGAAAAACTATTGCTGTTGTCTTGACTAGAGTCAGTCTCATTGTAATCTTTCAGTGTTAATTGTGATTCATTGTGACACATTTCAAATTCAGATTTAGTTTCCAAGAATTCTTGGAAATTTGACCTTACGCTGTCAGCTGACATAACAGGTGGTACGGACGTTGAATGTGAACGTGGATCGGCAAATACTTTAGCAGGACTCGTCTCCATTGTTTCACCCGTAGAATGAGACCGCTTTGTAAATTGTAATTTAGGCTTTCGTTCTATAATATTTAAGCTTTTCATTATCCTTCGAAGAGTTCTTAAACGTGGATTTTTCTTTTTCGGAACGTTTTCTTCTACATGGTTTAAATTTGAATTAGATTCACACTGGGTTATTCCTGAAGCGGCATATGAAATGCCAGAATCACAGTCATTACTTGCTACAGGAGAACACCTTAATGCAGAACTTTCTGTAGTATCGATACTAGGGTTTTGTTCCTTGTATTCAAGTGACATTGTTGGTTCAATGTTTGCAAGAAATGAAACTGAATAATTTCTAATTGATTCTGTTTCTTCCTTTGATCCATCATTCTGCTTTTCACTTAGTTTATTCATGTTCAACACGTCACAAGTATTAACAAAACTGTTTCCACCATCTACTAGTTTTGGTAGCCGTAGTGATGAGCTTAGTAAATTCCAAAATCCATGGCCATATTTCAATCTTCGTGCTTTGATCGAACTTATTCCCCGTAAAACACGTGGATAAAACACGTCCTCGTCTAACAATATTGGAATGATTTTTCTGCTTTTAGCATCTGTGAAAAAGGAATATCAGGATATTTATATGTTTGCCGATAATATTCTTTAGATCTTATGTTTAAACGACTTTTATTATATCAGGGAAAAAACAAAAAGTACAGAAAAGCAGTGAATTCAAGCTTTCCAAGTTAAGGATGTTTGCTGGTCATGTTTATGAATTGTGTGAGATTTTCAGACTTCTTCTCTGGTTTTATCCATTCAAAGCTTAATAATGTTTTGCACGATGGCCTTCTAACTGTTTTCCATAATTGCATTTTATACAGCCTTTGGAGCATTCTGATAATTTAATTCAGTTGGTGTTATTTTGTCACATTCATTAATGGATAAGCATTGTGCATGTTAAACATACGGAAAATGCAGAGGAGTTCAGTTTCCTGCCATTTTTTTAAACAGAAGTATTTCAAAAATTACATTGGTAACCTATAATTTTATTGGCTTATATTACTTTTTTTCAGTTTTCTAACAAAATAGAATTAATTGCTATTCTTTTTTATTTCAAAATTAACCAGCGAACATCCTTAATTATTACAATTATCCTCCACAGGGCGATCTCATTATTGAACAAAATAAATATGGTTATAGTAGGCCACAATTAAAATGCACAAAATATACAAAATTAAAACGATCTAAAAATGACAAAAAGGGGAAATAGTGTTTCTTGCACACCGTCGGCCGTATTGCCTTCGACTAGGGGCTACCGAACTGAAATACGGAAAAGAAAAGAAAAATGACGAGAGATGGCAGATCTTAAGATCTTATAATACACGACAACAAACCTTGGTATTTTGCACTAAGATTATGGTCGACAACTTTTTTATCCATTCTTTTCCTTTTAAAGTTTTGGTGATACACTCATTCTAACAAGCCAAAACTAAATTGAAAATATAGAACAAAATATGTTGCGAAACAAATCGTTAAGTCAAATATATCATCAATACCAATTCAATCTAATGATTTGTTGCCAATAGCAGGTAAAATGCACCTGTTCTTCGTTTTTGCAGCCAATTTTTGAAACAGATTCTAATGAAAACAGGGTGAACATGAGGAACTGTTCTTTTTTTTTCAAATGATACACCTGCAAGATCTTTTGCATACATAAATGTATTTTTCTGACATGTGCATGTTTCAATATGTCAGTCAGTGTTAATATAATATCATACGTTATGATTTGTATGTGAGGTTACAATCAGAAAAGTGTTTTATAATGTAATAAATAGCGACATCTGTTAAAAGTGTATAACCTGGTTTAGGCCACGAGTAGCTCCCTCATGTAAATATATATTAAAACGTAAAATTCTTTTTTTTTTTTTTTTTTTTGGGGGGGGGGGTAAATTCTAGCTGTTTTTTCTAACGATGAACTTGATTGGTGAACAGTCGTTAAATTTGGATAAAAATATTGTTATTAAGAGCATTTAATTTATGTCGATAGACCCCAATTTGGGTCTAGTTTGAATATGTGACAATTATTTGCTATCTGTTCTCCAGTATATCGTTGTATTGACTTCCAAATGTTTTGATCTCATCTGCACTGAAGAAACATGAGTTTCGCATATGCAGAAATTAAGTTAACAGTAATTTCGGTATATCGTTATTTAAATACATTGATATGAAATTGAAAAGGTAACATCATCTAAAATTGTAATACTTGAGAGTGCAATGTTCCTCTTAGCTAGAATCGAAGTTTTTTTTGTTCTATCTCGGCCGCCGAATTGACTTACAAAGGTTGAATCTTTTTGCACAGAAGAAAGGTAAGTTTTTGAAATGGTCACCTGTAGATCCCAAATTATCTATATTCTTGGTATTTTATATAAGCTTAGGTATAAACAAGAAAAAGTATAGTTTGCTTACCTGGATCTAAAGTTTTCACAAATTGTGTAGCAAAAACACAAGCTGGACTGTTGACGTAGTGTTTAGACAATATAACTATAACACGACTGTCACACCTTTAAATATAGAATGAATCATATTAATAAAATAATTGACAGTTAAATGCAATTTGACACCTAAGATGATGTGAAATTGAAAGGTTTATGTCTGAGAATGATAAATCATTGACAATAGAACAAAGCTTTAATAAATATGGAATCTATCATCTTGGAAAGTAAGGAATTAAAATAAAATCATTTTTCTTTGTATACATCATTACTGTGTAATAAATAGGATAAAAACAGGGACGGGAAAATCCAATCTGAGTCTGTCTGATAGTTGTATTTTCCACAAGGAACATACAATTCCCTTGTGACGTTACAGACACATCTGTTTAAAATGGCACCAATTGTAGAAAGCGAAATATACATTTATTGACAAGTAGAGCTTCCTTTAAAACCGGAATTCCTAATATCTAAGTACATAAAGCTGCCAAACTTTTTTATTTTAATTTTCTGCTTGACTGGAATAAATATGTAAATATTTAGTAAGAGTGCACAGCTTTTCCTCATAAATGATTTAGATATATGTTGGTAACTAATCTAGCGTCATAGTACATTGTATTAGTTATTTTATGCAGTTGAAGAACTTTTTTATGAAACGATTCAGTAATGCCTTCATTTCCAACTCATTTTGTACAATTTATTTCACGTCATAGAATATTTTTTTACCCCAGTATTAAATTCGGTGAATAATTAATATTTCGGTAGCAGTGTAAAACTTATTCTTGTAGTTTAAATTCTTCAATGTTAAGGTCAAGGGTCAGGCTTCAACCAGTCCATAGAATTTTTTAACATTTTGCAGAGAGTTTGATTTGAGTATAAGACATAAATAAATGTAATTAAAAAGGGGGTCTCCGAATTTGCTTTTATTCTACAACTGTCTGAAAAATGACCCTAATATCATCAAAAATACAAAGAATATATAAGGAAATCAGATTTAATGTACAAATTTGTCGCTTTTTTAATTATATCTTCTTACTGGATCCATAGATTTTGTTTAACAATCGATATGTTATTCTTTTTTGTAATAATAAAAAAAAATGTGTCCAAAAAAATAAGGGGATAACCGAATTCGTTTTCTCTGTTGGAAACGTCAAAGTTGTCAACGTCAGTGAAAAATTCAAATAAAAAAAACTGACATCGTAAAATTGGACCAACGACGTCCTGACCATATGAAATGAAAAACTGACGTCTTAGTAAAACATGATGACAATTTAAATATTAAAAACAAGATGTGTACGTGAAACACTATGCCCCCGGTAGCAATCATGTCTACAAAACAAACTTGCTAAAATTGCAATCACTAGAAATTAAGGTTAAGTAGACAATTGTACTAAGCTCCATTAGAACTATTCACATATAGAATATCAAGCCTCTTACAATCGTAAATAACGAGCTAAAAGCAAAATTTAGATTTTGACCTTTTGACTTCTGTGACCTTGACCTTAATGAAATTTACATAATATTGTTCAGCTTTATATGATCAATATACAGGCCAAATATTAAGGTCCTATCACATCTTGTTGAAAAGATAATGGCAATGTTAAAGTTTTAAAATTTCACTCAGTGACCTTGACCTTCGACCTGACCAAAAGTTTTTTGGTAGATTTGTACTAAGCTCTATTAGATCTATTCACATACAGAATATGAAACCTCTAGCAAATATAGTTAATGAACTACAGCAAAATCTAGATTTTGACTTTTTGACCTCTGT
This sequence comes from Modiolus philippinarum, assembly GCA_002080025.1. NCBI lineage: Eukaryota > Metazoa > Mollusca > Bivalvia > Mytilida > Modiolidae > Modiolus > Modiolus philippinarum. The sequence goes on along the minus strand of MJUU01011876.1, from coordinate 134,240 downwards.
GACCTTGACCTTGTGACCTTGACCTGACTTCGGTGAAATTTGAATAATACTGTTCAATATACAGGCCTAACATGAAGGTCCTATCAAATCTGGTTGGAAAGATATAGGGAATTTTAAAAGATTTAAAATTTGCACTCAGTGACCTTGACCTTTGACCTGACTAATTTTTTATGGATATTTGCCAATCTTTATTAGACCTATTCACATATCGAATAACAAGCCTCTAGTAATTGTAATTAACAAGCTATAGAAAATTCTATATTTTTACCTTTTGACCTCTGTGATCTTGACCTTTGATCTGACAATAGTGAAATTTGCATAATACTGTTCAGCTTCATATGACCAATATACAGGTCAAATATGAAGGTCCTATCACATCTAGTTGAAAAGATATAGGCAATGTTAAAGTTTTTGTTAAGTTTTCAAATTTGCACTCAGTGACCTTAACCTTTGACCTGACCCAATTTTTTTCTGGTATATTTGTATTTAGCTTTATTAGATCTATTCACATATATAATATCAAGCCTCTATCAATTGTAATCAATTGTAATTAACCAGCTATAGCAAAATCTAGATTTTTATCTTTTGACCACTGTGACCATGACTTTTGACCTAAACTTAGTTAAATTTGCATAATTGTGTTCATCTTTAAATAATCAATACATTGTGTTCATCTTTAAATAATCAATACACATACTAAATATGAAGATCCTATCACCTCTGGTTTAAAAGTTAAATGAGCCAGGGTAAAGTTGCGGACAGACAAACAGACATACATGCAAACATACAGACAGACAGACAGACAGGGCAAAAAATATGCCCCCGATCTAAAGATCCGGGCATAAAAATACTCTCTGAATATTTCACTAAAAATATAGAGTAAACGAGGCTACAACAACTGAACATATTTGATGGACATTTTTCAAATCAATTCAAATCAAATATTTATTGTCAAATAAACTTGCAAATTATGTCACATTAACAAATAAAACTAAAACAAGCAACTAAAAAAATAACAGTTATGAGTCCCATTTCCTCGGTTCTATAAAGGACCATATTTGTTTTACTTTCTTAAGTGGTGATGGGCAAAGAATTTTTTTTTATTTTCAGTGTACGTGTTAAGATTTTTATTCAATTTACTTAAGTGTATTTGACTTAATATGTTCAAAACTGCCAAACAATACGAATTACAAAGTATGCGAATATGACCTAAACTAGGCCAATATAGACATCGCCTATTCCAAATGAGGCTTCTTATAGAACTCCTCTTGACTTATCGTCTCTCGCTATAATAACATTAAAATGAGCCAGTAGTGCGTAACTTGTCGTCTGAAAAACAATTGATACAATATTCATAAAAATGAAGTTAATTAATAACGGTATCATTGTGTAATGCTTTTCATATTGGCATAGTTAAAGGTCCTCGGTAAGTCACATTGGCCTTCGGCTGGCGCCTCAGGCCATCTTCAGATATGGCTAACCTCGGATCTATTACAATGCCAATATGAAAAAAAAAATTACGCAATAATACCAGAGTATGGTCATTTCGGCAACTTATGCCTCGAAAATAGCGCAATGGCCAAGCTATAAAATACGGAAAATAAATGAAAGTATGACTAATAGGAACGAGTAGTAGTTATTGCCAAGCGTTTCTTGTTCTTATCTTTTAATGTACTAAATTTCAACGTGTAAGCATAAGCACAAATACATTTATTGGGCATTTTTAACAAATATGATTGGAGCAAAATAGTGGTGACCTTTGTCAATCAGTCAGTCTTCCATTAAAAAGGATATGGAGTAAATGCATATGAGACAAAGTCTCTACAAATACATGGTAAAAAACAAGCAAAGGACCAACGCTTTTATTGTTGGTCTTCATCTTGAAGTCACCATGAGGCCTTCAACAATGAGCTTTGCTCATACCTCATAGTAAGTTCAAGCTCACATACCCCACGCCCCCACATATCAGAAAATCCTGCATTTTTGAACTCCAAAAGTACACTACAAGCAATATTATGCTTAAAATGACAAAGTTCATCAATGTGTATTTTTGTTAAAAATGATCAAAAATCAAGAACAAAGTAGCATGCACATCTTTGATATAAGCACAATCAATCTGCTAAATAAAAACTTCCTAACTTAAAAACTGTGGGAGGAGTTATCCGGACAAATGTTGTACCCTATAAGCAATATTATGCATAAAAATGACAAAGTTTATCAATGTGTATTTTTGTCAAAAATGATCAAAAATTTTCAAAGTGTCACCACCACAATGGCTAATGTTTATCACTAATTTTTACAGTTTTAAATGTTTATAATTTTGGTTACGGAGAAGTCCTAGCTAAGTTCATAACGTAACTTGGTTTTATTTGTTTTACCATTTACTTCCGTTTTATTTATTAAAATATCAATTTTATAAAATTGAACCAACGATACTCCTATTAATGTCGAAAATGTAAAAAAAAGCAAACTAATTTACTAGATTTGCAATGTCAAGCAATAGCTGATGTCGCCCCAAGTAGTAAAATACAAAAATACTGAATTTGCATAATTAACAGTAAATTTCGTTATGCTATAAGTAACCTCTCATCAGCAGCATTAAAATCTAATAACATGGAAAGCCATTATCCAAAAGTATTCAAGAAGGAAGTACTCATTGCCAAATGAATCGAAATTGAAGGCCAAATCCAGTACCGAGTGCAATACATGGAATGAAGCCTCAGTATTTTGAATGGGTTAGAATTTTAATAAAAGAGTATATGCAATGATTCCATCAGTGTTAAAATCTACCTAGAAATCAATTTTCGTTGAAATCTGACATACAATGTAGTTAAAAATTTGACATATTTTGGCAGCAACCTTTGAAATATCAGCAATTGAATAATGCTAACATTTACTCAAGTTTTATTAATACAAATATCAATTATATATAAAATTGTACTAACGACACTCCTTTAAATGTCGAAAATATAAAAAACAAAATAATTTACTAGATCCACATCTCCACATGGTGCTCCAAGTTTGTGTCAAGTATGAATGAATACTGTCCTAGCATCTTCGAGAGCGAAACCGGACAAAAATCAGTGGAAGAAAGAAAGTGTAATAATAATGGAGAATCAGACTACGTCTGGGCCACATAAATAATAACAATATGCAGCTGATGAAATGTTGAATTCATGATGTATCTTCAATATTTTTCTCTCTTTTCCTATAATTGTTATTTACCAATATAAACATAAGTCCCTCGGACTTCGGTTTCACCACAAACCAAATTACTTCGAAATATTTTCGTCTTAACAAAAGGACTTGCCGTGTTTCAATAACTTCAGCTAAACTTTCGAACTCGTATTTTCCACCAAGTAATGCTTCTTGTGGTACAAAGAAATCTGTGTCGTGTTCCTCTTTGTATTTCTTCATTATTGCACTTGCAAGATCCAGATTTTCATCAGCACAACAGATGCAGGCCCTGTATTTCTTTAAATTTCCCTCTCCTGTAAACAATAAAGATAATTTCAATCTTTAGAAAAACTCTAACACAGATCACAGCTTTTTAGAAAATGATAATGAATGAGTAAAACAGTTTATTCGACCGAACACTCATACAATGCTGGTTATGAAGTTTTTCACATCTGGTTTAATAACATCTTAAAAAGGAAAATGTACAAGGTACGATAAGGCCACTTTTTATCCCAGAATTAAGTTTAAATTGTAAAATGTCAATTCTTGAAGCAAAATGTATATATAAAGAATCTAATATCAGGGGAAGTGCAAGACAAGGAAATCTAAATCACCCAAAAGTAAGATTTCAAGTCTTGGACGAATCTATCTGAGTACGAGATAATTCAAATCTTACTATAGGTGTCTTAAATTGTGCTGTCATGCCCTTACTATGGTGTTTGATTTAATTTTTCACTTTATTCTCTTTCCAAAATCTTCAAATATTCACATCAGAATTTTGTCCCAATTCATCTGTTTACTTAACAAGTAGCGTCCCTTTTTGTAACGTCATATGACCTAGCAAGGCACAGTAAAACGTAGATACGATAACGAGACCCTCAGTCCACTACGTTCCCGTGATGGTAACGACTCGGTCCCTTTTTTCAATTTGCATGCGAAATACCTTCTGATGTATATACATTATCAACTTTTACTTCTTATGTTTCTTATATTTCTGTGAAGAAAAATTACTAAAGATGTCTAAAAAGTTCTTTTTCGAAACGCGTTTTCAATTGTTTTCCAAGTTTCAGCCTTTTGAAATTTATTTTGAAAAATATGATCGGATGTAGGATTTTAAAACAAAATCAGGACATTTCCGGATTATTTTCATGTTAAATTCTGGTTGATAACCGTTATTGATTTTCAGAATCCGTGGCAGCATTTTATGATGTTATTCATTAGTCTCTGTCGAACCAGATTTACTTTTCAAAGCCTTCGCTTCGGATTTTCAATTTGATTAGCAACACTTGTCGTAAGAAAGAATATGCATATTTTTGATTGATTAAGGAGGAAAAATGTTTATTTGGAGATTTCGTTCTCTCAAAGGTCTGGTAATAATAAAACCAGAATTTCCCACTGTGTGAATCACACCAGGGCTGCTCCATTACGGGTAATGGATTAAGTCGTATCCATCACGGGAACTTAGTGGACTGAGGGTTACGTTATCGTTGCTAAGTAAAACGGAGACCTTTTCCGCATTTTGCAGTATAATATTACTTTAAATGAAACAACAATTTATCATACACATACGATCATAAATGAATACATTTGTAGACTATAGACCGTAATGAGCAAAGCACAATAAATTAAATACTAGTATTTGCTGGGATACTGCAGTGATTTTTTTTGTCTTGTACTTCGAATTTCAAACTTAATTGACCAGAAATTTTCATTATTACATATAAATATTTGTGAATAGATATGTAAACAACCTCCTGATCTTGCTAAATGCGGACAAATATATTCCGAGGAGCATTTTTACATAATTGTGCAATATCTTATATCTTGCCAATGTATTTTAATTACAGAAGACCGACAGGAAAGAGTTAAAAAACGACCAATATGGAAATTTGTAAATTATCCCTGATTCGGCCATATGTGTTCAAACTAAATTTCAAAAGACTCAATGACAAAGGATACTCAGGAGAGTGAAAAACATGTGCACAATTTTTCAATGTCATAAAGTTATAGGAACAACCATCTTCTATAAAATTTCTTTTGTATATTTGAAATAACTTACTATCATCAGTGGTAAGAAAACCATCGTCTTCATAAATAACTGATATAGAGTGTGTTTGTACACTACTAGTATCACTATACCCTGTACTGTCCGTGTCTGGGTCTATACTTGTAACGTCATCTGGTTGGAACATACAATCAGACTGCTGTGGTACTACTTGTTTCTGTTGGTTTATATTTATAGATTTCGTATCACATGTGATATTTTGATCATCATCCAACAGGGACACCTCGTGAGAACAGTTCTCCTTGACATTCAGGGAACCAGCCAATATAATGTTGTTCTCTTTGTCTATCTTGTCTGTAAACAGGAAGAATAAATAGTTTATGAGTAAAATTTAAAAATCCTTCATCATAAGTTATTATTGTACAGTATTTTGTAAACTGGTTACGTCACTAATGGTTCGAGTTAACCTATGTGTTTATGATCTCATTTACTCCGTATCTTTTCGTAAAATATTGACTAGAAGTATAAACCTAGCTTGCAGATAAGCGACGAACATCCCTTTAACCATCTTCCAAAATTACGGGTTTTTTGTGTTATTCTTTCCCTTTCAAGATTCTGGTCTGACATAGAGTATATGTCCTTACCTATATTGGATAATACTGATTATTCGGATTTCCTTTGATTTTATGCATTTTATACATTTTTGAAATTATGGATTTCCTTTGTTTGGGTTCTAGTGCTGCTGATGAGGAATTAATTTCCGAAATGGCCATACAGCTCATTAAAATTATTGCAGTTTTAGTTAACATATGTTTTATGGTCTCATGTTCATTTACTCCATATCCATTCGTAAAATATTTAGTAGTCTACCGGTACTGGGTCGTATACCTTTGTTTGTTATATTATAAGGAAACGGGACAGAGAAGGGAAGTCTGGGTACCAATACACCAGTTTCACCCTACCACGGACAGTTCCAAGTCCGGATGTCCCAAATTCCTATCGTTGTTTGCGATTATCTTTTGTTTTAATTATGTTTTCCTCTGCCATTCCCTGGCAGATTATGGCATGTTATTGTAATATCAGCCATTTAGATGTTTCTATTTGGAAACCTTGAAAGATCACCTTAGTGCATGGCTTTAGTCCTTGCAATATTTTTTTTGTTTTACACCATATTTTACAGTTGGAATATGAATTCTGTATAATTGGTCACCATAAGAAATGGCTACACAGATTGAAATAGGTGAAAAGAGTACACTAAATTAAGTGCCATTGACAATGGAAGATGGGTCCGATCTAGTTTGTTTTTGCTGAAAATTTCTGCATTCATATTCAGGATTTTGTTCTATTTGTAAAATGTATTAAGTTCAATTTTCATATCATATGTGTGTATATATACATATAAAGGATATATACATATATATAAGGGATATTTATAAAAGTACACACCTGTATTAATTTTCTTTTCATCTCTGCTAGCTACCTTTTGGATGTATTGGTTTATATCTCGTACTGTAAAATACAAAAAGTTTTCAGTATATAAATGGAAAAAAATGCTAACTAGTGTTGCTTGTTTGGTTTTTTTTATTAACCTGTCAATTAGTTTTGTTTGTTCTTTTCTTACAAATCCATTTAACTTTCTTAGTTTCAGTTCGGAAGGTAAAGGTTTTAATAAACTTTTTACCAAACCTCACAGAAAATTGTAGCATCCTTTGTATACCCAGAAGGGGAAGTTCATTTTTAGAAGTAAACTGTCTGTACATAAAATTATAATTCTGGTTGGAATAAACCTTTTATTTGTATTCGACTTCTTGTATAAAAGTATGATAAATGCAACACTTTAAAAAGTTCAAACGTTGAAAGAAGCAACAGTCTGCTATGGTAGCCTCATTGTGCAGCATTGTCACATGTTAAACATATCAGTTAACAGAAATAAACTATAATCATTCTGTTTACCAGATTCATTCGTGCGAAAAATGTAGGTCATAGACTGCATCCAAAGCATTCAGCCCTATTATTCCAAAATGCATCATACAAACTAATATGGTTGATGTTGGACATGTCAGTAAGAAGATATTGACTTGAATCATTCAACCTTACCAAGTCGCTTAAGTGTAAAATGTGTTTCATAGACAGCATCCAAAGCATGCATTGTTGTCATCACAAAATGCATTATACATACCGATATTGTTGATATGGGACTTGTCAATGAATTGGAGTTGACTTTAACTATTCTACCTAACCAAGTCGCTTATGCATTAAATGCAAATCAGAGACAGCACTCGAAGCATGCATTTCATCTATCATTCCAAAGTGCATTATACATACTAATATAGTTGACGTTGGGAAGGTCAGTTAGTTGGAATAGACTTTATCACTCTACCGTTCAAAGTTGATCATATGTAAAATGTAGATCACAGGCAGCATCCGAAACATGCATTGCAGTTGTCATCCCAAAATGCATCATGCATACCAATATATTGACATTGGACATTTCAGTAAGCAGGAGTGGACTTGAACCATTCCATCTAACCGGCCACTGACGCCATGGTTATCTCTTAAGCTCCCTTGATGTGAGCGAAAAATTTACCTGTTAACTCGCCTCAAATTTCATTTCTTTAATCTAATGATGATTTTGATTAATTTATTATGCAGCACCACAAATTCCTGCTACAACAATATAATGACAACACCAAGCAATGACAAAATGTCATGCTTCAAAAGAAGAGGTCAATGGATAAAAACTGAAATTAGTTTTTAAAGATGAGTATGGTCAAATAATTGGGTAAAAACTCCTAAAAGTAATACTTAACTCAACGTTCATTCTAAAGAACAAAAAAAAATATAAAAGATAAACTTAAAGTGATAATAATAATGGTTGAACATAACATATCGTTATTCACATATTTAAAATAATATTTCTATGAATATTTTCACTCACACACTGACTCTTTAATTTCTGCCAAACAGTCAAATCTTTCCATCGTCATCAAATGTTTTAACATGTTTCCTATCGTTCCAGATTGACGTGATCCCCATTCTTCAAGACAAGCTATTGTTCGGCTAGGTTTTGTATCAAAGAACCTGATGTGACAAAATTCAAAACCTGCAAGTTCTGCCAGTCCTGAGAGATCACCTAGGACACCACGTGACGTAGGTATAATTGCTGGAGGATCCAGATGGATAGAAAGTAGTCGCCTGGTTGAAGGCCCGAGAATAAGTAATGGTAAATCATAAAACTCTTCCGGCAGGTTTAGACCTTCACCCATATCTGTCCTCCACAAAACCTCTAGCTATTCATTTTAGGAATGGCAGATCCTATAAAAATTATGGAACGAATTTGGTTATTTGAGATAATAAGTTGATAAATGAATAGAAAATACGGTTTAAGAATTTTTTGGACTTCAGTTTTGAGAAATTACTGTACACATTACAAGCATTACACATACCTTAAGATGTTTATACTAGTATATTATTTCTTTTAGCTGCTCAGACCAGTATTTTGTCATCAACTTCAGCTGTTACACTTTATTATGATCAATAATGACTAACGCAGCTGATAATGATGGGTTTCACTTGGTGAGGTCAGATGAATTTATTCCATAAACAAGGGAGCGTACATTAAGCAGATGCTAAAGAACGTTTTGTATATATGCTGCAATCAATGTCAAAAGCAAATGAAATGTCCTATTCTTTTCAAGAAATAGCGACAAAAAGATGCTGAAAACAGTTTATAATAAGGTTAAGATATGAACTTAAAATCTTTAGCAGGCTGATTTCTACTTGATTACAAAACTAAGTAGACTGATAATAGATTAACGAGACGTGAATCTAGGTTAATCTGTCAGCCAGTCTCCGTCCTTACCTCCCTCTTATTGCTAGATGCAAGCTGAGGGCAATAACTACTATTTTTAAATTCGTAGATCATTCGTGCACAACAACCATGATACCAACAGAGGATTTTGTTGGTAGTTAATGAAATCAAACATTTTTTTACTAATTGTAAAGTATATGAGTGTAAAAACAAAATTGCCCCACATAATGGTCAAGAGGCGAAATCCAAAGGACAAAAAGACAAAGTGGGTGTAAAAGCCACTGCAAAAAATGTAAACCGCAATTATATTTAGGTTAAATAAGGATCAGGTTCAAGTTTACAATATTTAAATATGAACAAAAAATTAAAGATCAGTTATTTATGGTTCCTGTAGTAATGGCGCTTGATTGACCTACCTGACAATACAAAAACATTCATTAAACGTTAACCACAAAATGTGGTATCCTGTATGGCTAGTAATAATACGAGGAAAATGTCATAAGCTATTATATGTTGTCAGTTTCAGTCCCTATCTTAAACACGATACAGGAAATAATATTTTAACAGTGACCCCAAATGGAACCCCAGAAGAGAGGAAATGCGGTTTAATTTTCTTGTACGTCATTGTTGTGGGTGAATGACAGTTATAGTTAAACAAATCTTATATGATTTGTTACACTTGTTTTACGATTTAGTTTACATACTTTCCATTTGCAAAATAAAAAAAGAATATCGAGGTAATAATAGAAACAAGAAAAGATGAGCAGGGTAAATACATAGAGAGGAATTGTATATGGAAAGGAGAGTGATGCATCTTTCAACTATATGCTGTTTAAAGCAAAGAAGACAGTTGTCTCTTTTTTCAGCATTCTTTGATATCAAGAATTGTTTAATGTCTTGAATGTCAGGATGAATTTCTAGCTTAATCATCGGAATGTCTATTCTGTATATTTTTGTAAGATACTGTGATACCAATTTTTGTAAGATACTGTGATACCAATGTCTACAAGGAATATTTGATAAAATATGCAACATTACCAACCTCACTATACAAGATGTATGTCGTCAAATAATGTTTCATCAGTGGTACTGGGAATCCAGTTTAACTACACAATACCAGGAATGTCTGATTAACTGTGAAGTGATACGAACTTTTCCAAGCAATACAGGTATTTCGACAAAATGCTCTGCATACTTTACTACACAATATTTGTACGTCGACAAGAATTGTCTCATTAGTTATGCTCTGCATACTTAACTGCACAATATGTGGATGTCGACAAGGAATGTGTCATTAATTATGCTTTGCATACTTTACTACATAATATGTGTATGTCGACAAGGAATGTCTCATTAATTAAGCTCTGCATACTTTACTACACAATATTTGGATGTCGAGAAGAAATGCATCATTAATAATGTTCTGCATACTTAACTACACAATACGTGGATTTCGACAAGGAATGTCTCATCAATAATGCTGTAACAAACATTACCGAACAATATGTGTATGTCGACAAGGAATGTCACATTAATTATGCTCTGCCTACTTTACTACACAATATGTGGATTTCGACAAAGAATGTCTCATCAGTTACACTGTAACAACAAACATTAGTGAACAATATGTGTATGTCGACAAAATATGTCTCATTAATTATGCTCTGCATACTAAACTACACAATATGTGTAAGTCGACAAGGAATGTCTCATTAATTATGCTCTGCATACTTTACTACACAATATGTGGATTTCGACAAGGAATGTTTCATCAGTTACGCTATAACAACAAACATTAGTGAACAATATTTGTATGTCGACAAGGAATGTCTCATTAGTTATGTTGAGCATTCTTTACTACATAATATGTGTATGTCGACAAGGAATGTCTCTTCAGTTATGATCTGCAAACTTTACTACACAATATGTGTATGTCGTCAGAGAATGTCTCATTAGTTATGTTCTGCAAACTTTACTACACAATATGTGGATGTCGACAAGGAATGTCTCTTCATTTATGCTGTGACAAACATTACCGCACAATATGTGTATGTCGACAAGGAATGTCTCGTCAGTTATGCTCTGCATACTTTACTAAACAATATATGTGGAAAACGACAAGGAATGTATCGTCAGTTATGTTGGTGTCAATAAGGAATGTCTCATTAGTTATGCTGTGACAAACATTACTACATAATATGTGGATGTCGACAAAGGAATGTCTCAATAGTTATTTGTGTCAAACGTCTACCCAATATATCAACGTCGACAAGGGAATGTCTCAATGTTTATGCTGTGACAAATTTTACTCTTCATTTTGTGAATGTCAAGGAATGTCTCATTGGTTGGAATGTGACTAGCTTTACTACACAAAACGTGTATGTCGACAAGGAGTGTCTTATCAATCATGCTGTGACCAACTTTACTTTACAATACGTGTATGTCAACAAGGAATATCTTATCCATTGTGTTGAAGCCAAAAAAATGAACACTAAAACAATTTTGAAAGGTTATGGAGCATGCTTTTCAATGTGCTAGATTTATAAACTCAAGTTCTACTTCATAAAAAATACTCTACCCCTTGGGACCTGAAATATTTTTTGTACATTTTATAATTAGAAAATCTCAAACGATATAAGAAAAGACTTAAAATCTTACAATGAAACGATCGTCAAAATTTCTAATAAATCAGAATTGACCGATGTGTTGCTTAACCTGTCTCAGCAAAAAGAATTAAATGAAAAATTTAAAGAATTTTAAAATGAAAAAAGTCATACTAATAATGAAAGCATTTGGAGAAAAGTCTCTACCAATTAATAGTAAAAGCAAGCAATTGAACCACATTTTTATTGCTTTTCTTCATCTTGAAGTTACGTTTGCCTCAAGATATTATGCGTGGCAGATATAAACTTTCATTTAGTTTTTATTTAATCTTATATAAACGTGACCTTCTGTCATGTTTTGTTTGATTGATTGCATATTTGTGAATTCAATGATATCTTGATTATCTTGTTTTGTGTGAATTTAAATATAACATTTTGTGCGAATTAAAATATTATATAGTGGCAAATTCTATTCTTCTTACAATTCGCCGTTTCAGAAACTGAGGAATTGTGGGTAATGTGATTGTATTTCAAATTTTGGTGTACGTCAAATTGATTTTCAGATTGGCGTTCCTGGCCTATCAAAATATTTTGGTGTACACTCTACCCAAAATGCTTTGGTTTCTGAAACGGCGAATTACATAGCCAACAGCTGGCCACTTAGATTCTCTAATTTGTCAACACAATTAAAACTGTTTCCATCAATTTTTCAAAAATAATTTTTTGGAACTATACCTATATTACAATGGACTTTAAAAACGACTGTTATTTGTTTGCACATTTTGTTCATATTAATGCATTTTTATGCAATAACGAGCACCTTTTACTACTGTAGAATATTCAATTCAAATGAATGTTTTAAAATGAATCAAAGATTAGCAAAATTTTTCATTGCAATTTCATACCTGAACATGATTTTTCATTCAGCAGTTTCTATCGTGAATATGACTCTCACTGTCAGAAAAGCTTTGGCTACAATTGTTATGTGTGTCATTATAATTGTCATTATCATATCAGAAAACAAAGGTTTTGTGGTTAAATGAATTTAAGACATTGCAAGTATACTAAATTCCAATAAAGGGCTACGCCGAGAGCAGCATGATACTACCGCAGCATGTCGACCACTGAAATTTAAACAAGTGTAACTAAAATGAATGTGGACATAAGGACCTTGACACATAAATTAACTGCACACAATCTAGTGAAAATCAAAATTAGCCCTTTTAATCCCTTATTAATAGGATATAGTAAGAGCTAAGAAAAATCTGTTGACTACCAACTAAAGCTTACATCAAGAGAATTCCGGAGAAAAAAAAATGGCCCTGATTCCTAAAAGCTTGGAAACCGCAAGAGCTACGCAAAATCTATTGCCATAATACTGAAAGCTTACAATGAAAGGAATCCAAAGAAAATAATCCCGTCAAAATCTGATGAAAAATCAAGATTTCACATTTTTCTTATAATTGCAATTTTAGCCCATTTGACCCCTATAGGAGCTATGTCGAATCCGTTGACACAGTACTGAAAACTTACAATGAGAGGAATCCAAAGAAAAAAAATCCCATCAAATCTGATGAAAAATAAAGATTTCACATATAACTGCAATTTTGCCCCCTTTTACCCCTTATAGCACGAAAATACTAAAGAGTTACACTAAATATGTTGACATAATACTGAAAGCTTACAATGAGAGGAATCCAAAGAAAATAATCCCGTTAAAATCTGATGAAAAATAAATATTTCTCCTTTTCCTAATAATTGCAATTTTAGCCCATTTGACCCCCTATAGCTCGGAAACAGTAAGAGCTACGTTAAATCCGTTGACACAATACAGAAAACTTACAATGAGAGGAATCCAAAGAAAAAAATCCCACCAAAATCTGATGATAAATAAAGATTTAACATATAATTGCAATTTTGGCCCCTTTTACCCCTCATATCTCGAAAATAGTAAGAGTAACGCTAAATCTGTTGACATACTACTGAAAGCTAACAATGAGAGAAATCCAAAGAAAAAAATACCATCAAAATCTGATGAAAAATAAAGATTTCATATATTTCTAAAAATTGCAATTTTGGCCCCTTTGACGCCTTATAGCTCGAAAATAGTAAAAGTTACACTAAATCTATTGACATATTACTGAAAGCTTACAATGAGAGCAATCCATAGAAAAAAATACCATCAAAATCTGATGAAAAATAAATATTTCATGTATTTCTAATAATTGCAATTTTGGCCCCTTTGACACCTTATAGCTCGGAAACAGTAAGAGTTACACCAAATCTGTTGACATACTACTGAAAGCTTGCAATGAGAGGAATAAAAAAAAATAAGTGTGGATCATAATGCAAGGCAATACCAAGTCCCCTACCAGTAGGACAAGGCTTTATTACACTAGCAAAAATGGAAAATTATGTTTTCTAAGTTCAAGGCCCATAACTCCGTCAAAAATCAGTGGACGGGAACCAAACTTTTACTCGGTCAGTAGCTCATTAAGGTAGACTCACATACAAAATATCTTATCAATACCTGCAACACTTTAACAAAAAAAATGCGGAAAACTGATATTTCACTAAAATTTTCAAAAGTCCAAGGCCCATAACTCTGTCAAAAATTAGTGGACTGGAACCAAACATAACTTGGTCTGTAACTCATTAAGGAAGACTTACATAAAAAATATCAGATCAATACCTGTAACGGTTTAGAAAAAAAGTGCGGAAAACTGACATTTTACTAAAATGTTTCAAGTCTAAGGCCCATAACTCCGTCACAAATCAGTTGACCAGAACCAAACTTTTACTTCGTCTGTAAACTCATTAAGGTAGACTCACATACAAAAAATTGGATCAATACCTGCAACGCTTTAGAAAAAGAAATGCGGAAAACTGACATTTACCTAAAATTTTCAAAGTCCAAGGCCCATAACTCTGTCAAAAATCAGTGGACCGGAACCAAACTTAAACTCGATCTGTCACTCATTAAGGTAGACTCACATACAAAATATCAGATCAATATCTTAAACGGTTTAGAAAAAAGTATGGAAAACTGCGGGACTGACAGACGGCCGGAGAGAGCACAAACCTAAAGTCCCCTTCGGCTATCGCCGGTAGGGGACTAAAAACCTGTCGAAATCTGATGAAAAATTAAGATTTCACATATTTGTAAAAATTGCAATGTTGGCCCCTTTGACCCCTTATAGCGCAGAAACGATAAAAGCTATGCCAAATCCGTTGACATACTACTGAAAGCCTAAAATGGGATGAATCTAAAGAAATTCAGATGAAAAATAAAAATTTTAGGTAATCCGCATGTTTCCAATTTGACCCCGTTGGGCCCTCATAGCTTGAAAGGAAATAAGTTATCAAAAAAATTTATGGTGCAGCGCTATGTTAATTTTTCATTCGGACTAAAAATTAAAAAAAAATTTGAAATTCGCCCCTTTTGGGCCCATTTATCTCGTGAACGGTAAATGTAACGTGAAATTTGTTGGCATACTACAGGTAGGAAAAATCTTGTAAGGAGTACATTGTAAGAAATCCTATCAAAATCCGATAAATAATAATCCTTCTACAGTCAAATATGTGAAAACACCCAATTTAATCCTTTTTGCTCCTTTTAAAAAAAAGGGTGGGGCCACAATAACCAAAACTAATCCAAGCTTTCCTTTTGTGCCAAGGAACACTGTGTTAAAATTTCATAAGGATTGACCTAATGGAACTAAAGTTATTGACCAGAAACAGAAGTGTCTACAGACGACGACAACAACAACAACGACAACGACGACGACAGCACCATACCATTTTACGACCGCAAAATTTTTTGCGGTTGTATAATATGGAGCTTAAATCAAACCACTTTGATTTATTCTTACATATTGTTCGGTGCCCTGTATGCTGAACATTTGTACATAAACTGGAAGCTGGAATAGGTTTTTGTTTTAAACAACTGCTTCAAAATATAAATAACTACCTCACTTAAAAACTAAGGAGTATCTCCCTCATGCATAGCTCTGTCCTTAGCTGAATTTTGGCTTTTCTATGCAGATAATTTTGGTTATTTGTTCTCTATCAGCTTTAATATTTTTTTTGGGTAAATGAACTTCCAGATGTTTTGGTTTGATCTGCACTGATGAGACATAGATTGTCGAAATACGCATATGCAGAAAATAAATCAACAGTAACTTCGGTATTTTGTTACTTATTACCACTGGATCGCTGCCACTACTGGTTGACTGTGAGATCCCGAGGATTTTCACCAACCCAGTAGTCAGTACTTCGGTGCTGACCCGAAAACCGATTGTATTGAAACTTGCAACATCTACATTTTATAAAATTTTCTTTAAAACTAAGAAGTATCTTGCATAGCTTTGTCCTGAGCTGAATTTTGGCTTTTCTATGTAGATCTTTTTAGTTATTTGTTCTCTTTCAGCTTTAAAAATGGACTTCTAAATGTCTTGGTTTGATCTGCACTGATGAGACATAAGTTGTCGAAATGCGCATATGTAACTTCGGTATTTTTTATTAATATAAGAAAGGTATAAAATAATAGTCTATGGTATATGCTTCGGACAGGATCCACATAAGTGTCATTTTATTTACCAATTACGCTTTAAGAATATCAATCTTACCCATACCCCTATAAAATATTGAGAAAGATTACAAGATTTTTATTGCAATTGTGTAAGTTTAATTGCCTATCGCATATCAACTCTGACAATGGAAGTCTTTCATTTCCACTGAGCAGACCCAACTATTACACAAAAATGCACAAAATAAACAGAATATTTCATTTAACTTTCATTTGCTCTATATTATCGATTTGATTATAAGTGGGTACAAATATGAGTTCATCATACAAATGTAGTTTTGCAACAAATACAAATTTCGTTCATTTTAAAATATATGTTTCATATACATCAACATTTTTTTTGTTAAAAGTTTTTGTCTATGTTTACATAAAATAGTAAAAAAAAACAACAAAGTTTGAGTTGTACATATCAATGTTGTATGAATTATATCATGATTTCGTATTCTAAAATTTGTACACTTATATTCAATATTTAGTCCAATATTGAAGAAAGGAGGGATTTGCAGCAATTCAGATTTTTTTTTCAAAATTCATTGTTAAATGTTGTATGTGCCAATTAAATGTTCTTAACGATGCAAAAGTTATATCAAAACTGTGTTTAGTTTAATATGACTAACAATACCAAATATGTGATGCCTATCCCTTAAGATATTTCCTGAATTTCCAAATCGTTTGCAATCCCAATGCGTCAACAAAACAAACTGATTCTTTCCTTTCAATCCAAAAACAATGGAACAAAATAAAAATGGTAAAGTTGGCCACGATTAAAAAGTAAAAAAAAAACACAAAAATATACAAATTAAAAAACATCTAATAATGACAAAAATGAGTTCCATAGCTAATTTGTGGTCATTGCTCAACATATATATTTTTTACATCTAAACAATGCAAGAAATAAATCCTTCTTTGCAATTGTGAAGCCATCGAGTGAATTGAATTTAATATTTATTCCATTATTTTGAAAACTGAGAATTTTCAGAATGAAAGAAATTACGAAACTTAAGGTTTCATACTTGCGTCTGTGAAATATGAAGATTGATTTCAAGTTGACCTCGGCTATTCGATCGTTTACCATGTATCTATACTGTATAAATGTACAGTGTGATACATCCTTATATATCAAAAATCTAAGGAACAAAATGCATTTTCCGTGATTTGCTAAATTCAACACAACCAGATCTTAGTTTTTAGTCATTGTGGATATACATTTATTGTAACTTGATTTATTTTCATTTTTCTTTCAATCAGAAAAGACATAGAAAATTGGTAATTTCCTAATTGACGACTTTCTTATTTACGATGCCTTTAAATTACTACATGAACAAACAGTTCACATATTCTACACCTGTAACTAAAAACAAGGAAATTACTATACTAATAAATTGTATTGTAAATTGTATCATTAAGAGTTTTATTTTTATAAATGCCCCCCCCCCCTTTCTCCACTTAAAAAGTAGTATATTTTGGCTTAAGCTTGTGAAAATACTAAAAGATAAATAAGAAAATCTTACGAAGTCATAATACGATACGACCGTTTGTAATGGTCAAATCCTGATACATGAGAATTGATACATCACAACAATCGATACGACCGTTTCTAATGGTCAAATACTGATACATGAGAATAGATGCATCATATTCGTTAATTCAAAGGTCAAGAGTCGTTTTATGTTATATTGGAAATATAGATTAAAACAACAACTTCCTAGTTTTTAGTATGCAAATGTATATATGAAATAATTTTGTTTCTAATAATTAATTTTAATTTTCAAACAAAAAAAAACGAATCATTCGAGAGTCCCTCGTCTTTTTGATTCCTATCAGAACCCGGACCAATTTGAACCAAGCTAGGCTATGGTCATTTTAAGTGCTTACCTGTTTCAAATCCTTGCAGCATATTTTCAAAGAAATGATATGGTAGATCGATTTAAATCAGGCTTAATAACAATTTAATGTTCAGTCTGGTCTTCCTTTTTAAATATTTTTCACCGTTTATCTAAATATATATTTAAGCAATGTAATGGGTAAGTTGTGGGCCTTAATAGAATAATGATTTTTTAACACCAACTTTAAATATTATTGCACAGTAGTCAGTACTCCGTTACATGCGGGAAAACAGTTTTTGTTTGGAAAATTAGCTTGCAATATCTAAATTTAAGAAAATTTTGCTTATGATCTACCTCTTGCATAGTTCTGTCCATAGCTTTTATATTAAGACTGACGGTTCGTATCTTACTTACTTCATTACTCTACAAAGATCATATTGGCAATTAGTTCTCAATCAGCTTTCAGACATATTTCGGTTTATGGACTTTGATCTGCACTGAAGGAAAATAAGACGATGAAATAGCCATATGCAGTAACTGTAACGTCGGCATTTTGTTATTTGTAATAAATAAATTCTTTAATTTTGATGTCGATCTTCTCGTGTTGAAAAGGTCATTTTTCTTCAAATAGCAAAATATACTTTAAAAAAGAAGTATTGCCATTCACGCACGAATTTGTTCCTATCTTGCTACATCTCAAATTTTGTCGATAATCGTGTAAGATGGTTTCTGGAACGCGTGCTTCTAGTAATTAAATCAATATTTGCCGCACGTGTATATTCTCTGTGATATGTGTAGTGCAACAGAACTTAAGATAGCCTTTGGGTCCATTTAAGCCATTTTCCTATTTTGGAAGATGTTACTACTAGAAGAAAACCGAAAACAAAAACTTTTTTAATTGCAAGTTGTTTACACATTTGCCAATCTATCATTAACATGTCGTTGATTATTTTGGTTTTTATGTCTCACAGGGTTAAATATGAAAGTTCTAGCTGAATCTCTAAGTTTTTCGACAGTAGAACTATTTTAACTACTTAGTACCATAATCAACGACCTGACAGTAACATTATATATGCATTTGACGGAAAAAGACGTCGCTTGTTACGATTTTAATATAAATACTATCAGAATCGAAGGTAATGTTAAAAATTTGGAAACGTTTTGCATGTTATGATCTTACCACTCAACAATAGTGATACAAAGGTGGACAATTGCACTATCTTAAAACCAGTACTTTTGTTCCTATATCTTCATAAGATTAGGACAAATTAATTATAAAATATGATCTCTATGAAATATATGAAATTATAGCAGAATCTTTATAAACTAGGCAAAATTGATTTTGTTCTCTTTAACCACCCTTATATTTTACCTCTTTCAATTTCCACCTTGTGGTTAACCTTCAGTTGTTCACTTTTTATTAAGTAATATTACTGTTGTCCATTCAGACGAATAATAAACTGTTATGACAAAGCACAATAGCAGTGAAAGCCACAAACATTTATCTGTGAAGCTTTTGTAGATCATATAAATAAATACAATAAACCAAACAAGAGGCTCTCAGGAACATGTATCGCTCACTTGGACCATGGCTGACACAAAAAGCATTTCCAATAGGGTCCAATGTTAAACTATGTTCCGTGTTGGAGGACACCTTGTATTGCATGAAGACATTCCAAATGCAAATTTGAAGGGGGGTCACCAGAGGACTTTTGTGATCAAGTTTAGTTCCAATTTGATTTGTGGTTTCAGAAACCTAATTCTTTTAATGGAATCAAATATAAACTATCTAAATGCTGGCAGTCATATTGGATGAAGTGTGGTCCTCCCAGATACCTTTATTGGAAGCCATCAGTGTACCATTGTTTTCTAATTGGACAAGTTGTTTTAGAAATATTTGAATGTGTTATCTATTTCAACCCATTTCTGCCCGCCTTTCAAAAATAATTTGGGCAGGGGTTCCTACGGATGCTTTTTTTTTTTTTTTTGGTTTTAATTGGAATAGTACTTTCTGAGAAGGAGATCTTTGAATGTGTTTTCCATAGGGTCCAATATTAAAACTATGTTCCACTCTGGTGGCCATCTTGGATGAGGTACGGACCTTTCGGATACCTTTTTTGGAAGGAACCATCTAAAGACCATTGTCACTAAGTTTGGTTCTAATTTGAATAGTAGTTTCTGGGAAGAAGATCTTTGAATGTCTTTTCCCATAGGGCCCAATGTAAAAACTATGTTCCCCGCTGGTGGCCATCTTGGATGAGGTACGGACCTGCCGGATACTTTTTTGGGATGGGCCCATCTAAGGAGCATTATGACTAAGTTTGGTTATAATTGGGCTAGTAGTTTCTGAGAAGATCTTTGAATGTGTTTTCCCATAGTATCCAATGTTAAAACTATGTTCCCCGCTGCTGGCCATCTTGGATGAGGTACGAACCTGCCGGATACATTTTTAAAGGGGGCCACCCAAGGACTATTGTGACCAAATTTGGTTCCATTGGCCCAGTGGTTTCAAAGGAGAAGATCTTTGAATGAAAAGTTTACGACGGACGACTGACGCACGAGTGACGCCAAGTGATGGCAAAAGCTCACCCTGGCTTCATGTACTTTGTGCAATATTTAGCTACATCAGGACAATTTAAAACTTTTATTATTATAATGTAGACAGATACCACATTCATATGATGAGGAACTTACTTCTGAAATGGCCATATATTCATTAAAATTATTACAGTTGGAGTTAACATATGTGTTATGGTCTCATGTTCATTTACTCCATATCCTTTCGTAAAATATATGTATTTTCTATCAATTCAAAATGTACTTTAAATAGACTGCTTGATATTGTTAAACATGAACAACTCTCAACAGCTTTCTGAAATATTTCCAAATAGGCCATTTGCTAAAATATTATAACAACTATGCACTCAACTTACCAAAACCCACCCACTTTTTAAAGTTTGCTGCCTTCCCCTATCTACAATAAATCATGATAACATTAGCATAACATGTGAGCAATGGTGGAAAAGACCAATTATTGCAACCATTCAAAGAAATTCTCGAAAGTTATGGGGTTTTGCAAATGTTTTTTCTTCTATTTGCTTCAAAATATTGACTGGTCTTACCATTTACAGAAAGAAGTATACCTATCATATAAACTTTACACAGAACTCGTATAAGTGACATTTTTATGCAAACTACGTGCTAAAGCGCCACAAAACTCACCATACCCCTATAAATATTGAAAACAATTTTGATGTTTATTAGAATTTGTGCAAGTTCAGTAGTCAATATTACCCTTTGTGCATCTCCTTTTCCAATGCATGTCGCTCAATTTCATTTCTTTAAGATAAAACATGTTAAAATAATGTCGACATGTTTCCAATGACTAAATTATCAGTTTTAAATTAACAGATTATGCAATATTTTCGTTTTCTACTTAGTTTTGTCCTTATTTTGCCTTATACTATCGATGAGTAGTAAACATTTATCAATAGTTGGTATAACCTGAAAGAACCTTATATTTTTTACATCAAAGTGTATTTTATATTTCACATCTAAAAAGTTTGCAGTAAAATGAACTTCATACATCAATAAAACTTATACCTACCCCTACACATACTTTTAAAATAGTTTCATAGTATATTCATATACAATTGATCAAAACACATACGTATTGATGTTGCATGAATTATATAGCGATTTAGTATTCCGGCACACACTTGTGGACTTTTCAACTTATATTTGTTCAGCTTAAAACATCCTGTGGATGATATAATAAACATTGGCATTATATTTATTCCTTTTCGAACATTTGTTATATGACTTTTTTATTCTGTTAGGAACAAAAACTATTCTACTTGTTCCTTGGTAAAGATGTTCTAAAAGATATTATACATTTAGAACAAATAAAAAGAATGAACTTCTATTCTGTGACCATATTTAGCACGATATTGGTGTTTGATAAAAACTGAAAATATAAGCATTTCAGATTTTGTTTCAAAAATTCACTCTTATAGTAGCATCAGTAAAATTGGGAGAGTATACATGAAGACAGGTGAATAAACTGTTTTAATGATGCATCAGCTATCTTAGATCACTGTTTAGATATACAAAGAGTAATTAATTTGATTAAAAATACCGAAAATTTCAGATCTACCCAAACTAATCGAATCATGTTTATTTTGTATTGTTAAATTTGTTCATGTTGTAACATTTATAAATAAAATATTGTTAAATTAACTAAAAAATGCCTACATATTCAAAATGTTACATATATATCTGAACAAAATATGTCGATCCTTTGCTGTCCATCTAAATAACAAAAAATACCGAAGTTACTGTTAATTTATTTTCTGCATATACGCATTTCGACAACCTAGCAGATAAAACGAAAACATTTAGAAGGCCATTAATCGAAGGCGTCTTAAAGCTGATAGAGAACAAATAACCAAAAGAATCTAAGTAGAAAGGCCAAAATTCAGCCAAGGACAGAGATATGCATAAAGGAGATACTCTTTATCTTTTTGTAAAATTTAGATATTTCAAATTTCAATAAAATCGATTTTCAGGTCAGCGTCGAATACTGACTAAAAGATGCATGAGGTATATTGCTATATGCATGAAATTTATATCCAAAATGTAAATCAATCCAAAATTTACTTCGAAAACATGAGATTTTTCCCATTCCAGAATTTCATAAAACTCAAAGTTATAAATAATGGCATCTAATTAACATGAAGTGTGCAATTCAGTTGGTCTCAGCTATATGTTGCGCATTTTTATACATTGTATAAATGTAGTAGAAGTGCTCTACGTAATACAAAATTCGAGCATTCACTCCTACAGCACAAAAAATAAGGCCAAATAAGAATTTCTGTGATTATTAGAAATTCAAATCGCAAAAAATAAGGCCAAATAAGAATTTCTGTGATTATTAGAAATTCAAATCGCAAAATTACAGCATTCAATCATTATGATATACATGTATTTGACTTTGCTCAATAATAAGTTTGATGTGAAATTCCTTCAGATCAAAAGATGCATATTCAAAATGCTTACTTTCGTACTTCAAGATTTCCGGGTTTTAATCCTAACTCAAAACGACTTTATCTCACAATCACTACATTATTTTTATTTATACTAAGGAGTATCTCCCTCTTGCATAGCTCTGTCCTTAGCTGATTTTGGCTTTTATATTTGGATGTTAGTGGTTATATGTTCTCTATCAGTTTTTACAAGTATTTCGATTTATTGACTTACAAATGTTTTGATTCTATCTGCACTGAAGAGACATAAGTTGTCGAAATGCGCATATGCAGAAATAAAATTTACAGTAACCTCGTTATTTTGTTATTTGTGCCATTTGCAAGTAAATTTTATGACTAGAAAATTCCATGTATAGCTTATTGCCTGAAAAATTATCCGCATAGGAATTAGGGATGCAGGAAAAGTGATTCCAGTCCGTTACCTTTAAACTTTTCAAGATTATTAAAGCTATTGAAATGTTGTTCCGCTGGCCACGTATTAATTATATTTAATGTCAATGAAGATAATTGTTTATGTACGACGTGTATCATTTCTTTCAATCAAACGTGATATGTAAACAGATTATAATGTTAATTGTAGGTAATAAGCAAACACCCTACAGGTCTGGAACGAAAAAATATCAGATGTATTATATTTAACATACGGCACGAAAATAGAGCGAATTGTAGGTGTTTGTCTTTTTTAAAGAATTTAATATTAAGATCCATATTGGAAGCCTTGATATTAAGTAACAATGACTCTATCATTTATAAATTATAACAAGAGAGAATAATCATTTTACCGATAGTATTTTCAAATTAAAATTGTATTGACTTTAAAATTAAAATCGTCCCTTTCCTCGTATATTTTAGTACTGAGATAACCATATTCGTCAAATTCAAGATGTAAGTCCTAAAAGATGTAGATCCGGTGATTTTTGTCGTTTCCTTTATCTCTAGTTCTGGTGAAAATATTAATGTGATCCATTTAGCGAAAGATGCGTTATTCATGGAAAGAACATCATTCATCAATATATCTGTAAGTGAGATTGAAGTATCGAGCATCTTTTATTTTACGAGTCTTTGAAGAAATTCAGTTTCGTAAGAATATAAAAAGTCTCCGAGTAGAGGTGTACAGTTAGTGCTCATTGGTATGCCAACTTACTTTTATAGCACCTCCAAATATGATAAATATATTATCAATTAGAAAATCAAGCATACTGCACACCTGTTTTTCATCGTAGTATACTTTTCCTTTTAAATTGGTTTTACAAACAAAATGTGGATATATAACCTAATACAACATTTTTTTCTGAATCGAATGATACACACTTTTGACTCGTTATTGTAGTTTATCACGAGGACGTGTGGAATAAAGTGTAGAAAAATCAAATTGTTTTGAGAGAATATTTTTGAAAAAATCAATGGGATTTAAGATTTTCCAATAAATCCTTATGTCACATCGGGCATGAATAGTTTCACAGTATGCTTGATGCCTGACTTTGACTGCAGACAAAATCTTAGTTACTTCAATTGACAATTCAGTAGGTGAGAAAGATGAAGATCGTACGATGTAACTCTCCTTATATTGATTTTTGTGTAATTTTTGTGACCAATGCCTAGTTCTTTGATGAGGTAATTGTAATAATGTGCGTTACACACAAAAACTATGTAATTAGAAGCTTTGTCTGCAGGTACAACAACATATTTGTCCTATACATGTATTGTAAAACGGCTTCATGATCTTCAAATACAGACTAACGTCAACTGGTAACACATCTGCGTAGTTTGGTTACACGACTGCGCACTATAGATCGATTGTATCTTACCCAATCTGACAAGGGCTCAAATGCTGGTTCTTGGAAATGTATACAAATCACAATCAAAGCAGAAAAGATTGGCAATGAGTATTTCAAAATCGACAGAGGAGTTAAACATGGTAGCAGTACATGTTTCCCTACATAGATGACAAACATGATATTTTAATACTACTTTGACAACTAAATACACTTCGAAACCAAAATACTTCTATAAAAAGATTATTTAGTATTTTTTCACATTTTCCAGAGGGTCTACACAATGCTCTCAACAATCTTATTGTTTTAAATAGTAACTTCAAATTAACATAAAAAATCAATTATAGTTATTGTATCAACAAAAACACTCCTTCTTCGCTGGCTATAAACAACAAAGTAAAATCAGTTACAAAAAATAGTTTCTTGGAAACATCACTGTATTTACCGTAACACTGTACTTTGAGAGCTTTTTTTTAAAAGATACAATTACAGACATCGGTTGTACGCTATTATAGAAAGATACAACAGCAATTTTCGGACAGACGCTGTGCAAGTGTATGTCGTTATCTAGATGGTATGGAACTCAAAATTACCAAAATGTCCGAGATTATATTATATGTAGAAAACAGTAATTATAGTTATATTTTGGTGTATTTTGGATAGGATAATATGGCTACACTAGTGACATGTCAGTCATTTCTCGAAAAACTTCAAATCGTATGCATATCATATTAAAAAAAAAATGAATTTTCTTTATTTTCAAATTACATCCATTTGGGATAAGGCAAATACAATACAAACATGCCTAACATAATAAAAAAAACTACATGTATATACAAGTCAGGTGCATACTCAGGAAAGCCTGGCCGCGAACCATTGCAGCAAAACTGTGTGGTACAACGCCACGCCCCGTGCATTATAAGGACCCGTTCTATATTTTCCAAGGAGCGCAGTCTCTTTTGAGGCGTAGAGAAGGCTAAAATTTCCTGCCCCACCCATTTCTCCCCTTTTGCAATGGCAATCAAAACTCTTTGCGCTTTTTGCCCCTTCCATCTTTTTTTCTTTCTGTTTTTACTTATAACCTTTCTTTTCGTTTTGGTATAGCTGAAATATTGTTCACTGGTCGTTAAACTCTAAGTAATCAATCAATCAATCTATTTTTATAGTCTTTTTTTCATTTTACGAAAGGATATGGAGCAAATGAACATGAGACCATAACACAAATGTTAACTCCAACTGCAATAATTTTGTCTGAAGTTAGAATATTGTTCTCAGAACTACTATTTTGGCCAATTATATGATGGAAACAATATGTTCATTGATGTTTCAATTGTAAACAACTTAAAATGGGACAGACATTTCCTTCCTTGTCTAGCCTGCAAGATCGGCATTACATTTTCAGGAAATTACTTAGTTTTGTTCTTAGTTGCTCGGTATTGAGGGTGTCAAAATGATATTCTGACGGAATTATAAAGTTGCCAAAAAGCTGCATGAATTATTCTAGATTATGATTTTAATACAAAACTAAATACACTTTTAAAAGATCATTCCATTATTTGGAATTTCCCCAGTAGAAATTTTATATAAATTACAATCATCAAATGTTTAAATTCAAATAACGTTTTGATTACTTTTTAGCAAATGCTACGCGTGATGTTTGAAGAAAAGATGAAGTTTTTTTAATCATTATTGTGATTTTTTTTATATGTCTGATATATTCATGTTCTGTTTTATATGTCGATTTTAGAACGCTATAATAAAAATCATACTTGTTCTAGTAATGATACTCTCTTTAACTGCAGAACAAATCAAGACATTATTTATGAAATTAGAACTAGAATTTACCTACAGCCCATTGAAAATCCTTAAAAACGTGGTACAAAACACCAATAACTAGTATAAACAGTATAATACATTTGTGGTGAATATAGGTTCCAACTGCAATGAGTTATACTGATTGTGTTAATTTTTAGATATCATTAACAGGTTGTTTTTCTTAGATTATGACGTGTTTTCGTAAGGTGACGCCATATTTGGAATCGTTGTTGACAGTGATTTTAGTAAAACGCATATAGCATCACGTTTCAACCTATAGTTACATGTGTAGAAGTACTACAACCTCACAATCTTAATATACATATCTATGTATTTTTTCTCATTTGTTTAGTATTTTACTTACTTAAATTGAAAAAAGTAGTTCCTGTACAAATATAAATGTGCATATATGTACTAATTTTACACAACCCGGTTGAAGCTTTGTGAATTGAACCATAAATGACGGATTACGGACATCATTTCTGTCTTGACATTTTACAACGTAACAACCATATTGAGGTTCCAAAGGGGAAGTGTCTTGTTGTGAGGAACAGTGCTGTTAAACGGAGTGAACGTCAGCAATTCTGAGATTGTTCTGTTTTCCATGCACAATTACCTGTACAAAGTGCAAAAAATAAACAAATAATCAGCATCATTTCATTAATCTGCTAGTTCTGAAGTTTTTTGTTTTTTGTTTTGTTTTTTTTAACAATCACCTTAGCAGCAATGGTATAAATCTCGAAATGTTTCTTTTGAAAATGTAGAAAATTGATAATAAATCACTGGACTTTCGAGTTCGTTGCGTTTTGAAAACCTCACATAAGTCAAGTGGACTAAAATAATATTATTTGACTTTTTTCATTAATTGTATTACTTGTCACAAATAAAAGAAAATCAGTCCAGATAGAATGATATTTATTATTAAGAAACCCCACATGACGATAAACGGGCCTTATGGGATCTTATGAACTGTCAGCAACTAATATAACTGATAACGAAAGATTCTTGAGAATCATTAATGTGAAATGGATTTGACTGTCGGTCTAGTTTTTATGACCCAGGATTCACTACGGTTTAATGTAACATATAAAAACTACGAAGTTCAATTTTAGTATGAAAAACACAATTTTGGCACCATTGATGTCATATTGTCAAATAGAGCAATTTTAGAATCGGATCCGGTGAATCCGGTAATCTTGAAAATGGAGAAATCACCCAAGCAGTAATGGGCTACATCTCGAAAATGCTTCGTCTGAATGTTCAAAACTAAATTCAGTCTTGATAAGTAATTTGAACATAATGGAGTTCAATTATATGAACATGGTACCTACTCATGGTATACATTTGTACTTATGCACAAAGTGTTACAGAAGAAATTAATTTTAAGAAAAACTGTTTGATTGAATGTAATTCATGCAAACAAACACTTAAATTGAAATCTATAATTCAAAATTTTGTAACTGAATATTATAGGGTCGATTCAATAAATGTGTCCTTACCTGAACTTCTTGACCAACCAAATGCAGTGATGTTGTGACTGATTCATTGTTTGCTTCCATGTCAATAACTGACAGTTCCTTTGTAAAAAGATGACAAAATGCTACATTGTGTATGAACAATATTTTGTCTTTTTTAGTACGGATTTTCTTTAACACAGAAGCTGACACGTCACAAACTGGCGATGGGGGCACTGAGATTCTAAAAACCTGATAAGTGATAAAATTGCTAAATTAAATGAACAAAACAAAAAAAATTCTGTATAAAATCATGAAAATAAATAATGAAAAAGCAGATTATTTATCTCATCCCAATAAGGACAACAGAAAACTTATAACAAAATTTAGAGTGAATGACCATGAGTTGTTAATTGAAACTGGTAGATACTATAAGATACCCAGAGAGGAAAGACTATGTAAAACAATCTTGGACAATGAGGAACATTTCTTCTTTAATTGTGCAAATAATCAATCTTGTAGAAAGCAACTTTTAGAATATTACTAGTATAAGAAAACTCAGCTAAATTCCCTGACACAGTTAAAAAAAGTTGACTATCATGCTTAATCCGTCAACCTCTGAACAAATTAAAACATTCGTTTTTTTTTTTTTGCAACAGTCATTAGAACTGAGGAGAGGAGACAAATAACTGTTTTAGATTGTAAACATTAATTCTTTTATGTTATCTTATGTTATTATGTGATGTACTACAATCCGAATGGGTTATGAGTATTTGAATAAAGTTTCTTAAACCACGGCAATAGAATACCGAAGGAACAAAGGATTGGTAATAACAAAAATCAAAGTCCATAGACAAGGCTAAAACGAGAACACAGAAAAACAATCACGTTAGACAGCTACAAAACTCAGAAATAAAGACACAACATTAATAAGAACAACACCCACAGTGTGAACTCCCATAAATTTTAAAATGACGTTCTCGGTAAGTGAGTGAATGTAATATAAAGTCAAAATCGGTTAGTCAAATAAAGGATGTCGTGAATCTAACTAAAAATGCGCGTTTTCATTTGGGACACCGACATATCATATCTTTCAATGATGTTATGGTGAAGGCTATACAATCTTGAAGGAAGAAAGTAACATGGGCTTAACAAATCCCTGACTCAGCGCAACTTTTTGGACAGTGTTTTCGCTCTATTTAAAAAATCACTGTACACACTACATGCTATAGACAGTAAGGAATCAACTTCATAGGCTAGAGATGTAGGTACATGTATATTGCTGCTAAGAAGGGGGAGATAAAATCACCGTCCGCAGCAAACGATCTGTTTGAAATTCCGTATCTTTCAGTTTTGTGGATTTTATTTAAGGCAATATAGATGAGGGGAAATACTCTGTTTTCTATGCTTCTAGTGAGTAATTTTTCTTCATAGTTGACACTCTCTTGGTCATACTGATTTATCCTGATTTTGTATAGAAACGTAATATTCGATCGTTTGCTACAGTTCTTCTTTTTAGGACACAATGAGGTGCTGGAAATATATCAGGATCGACAATCATGTGGTTCAGTTACAAATTGTACAAATTGAAATGAAATAAAACTCAAAATAAAACTCAAAATTATTGAAATTAACCGAAATAATGACAGAACAGCTCATGTTCACTATTGCTGTCTACCCAATTTACAATACTCTCAAAAGTTTTGTTAATATGGGAAAGAATACTTGTTCAAGTTAAAATAAAGAGATGACTTTAATGCAAAAATTAGAAGCATAATCAAACGCAGGCTAAGCAGTAAAAACATTAATGAAGGCATACATTGTATGTAAGAAAAGGCCTTTGGGGAAAATGAAATGCTTATATTTCGTTTCTTCATTTTTTTTTCACCGAGGGATACAATCTATCCTAACAACTTCATCCAAGGGCAATGCAAGTTCAAATGATAAAACAATCCTGTACTTGGGATTTTCACCTGCATCGTGTTTATATATTATAATGATTCTTGTTACAAAAAAAATAAGAAATACTAGTTCAACATGAGTGTCCCCAAGAAAGAAATGAATATATTTAGACAGCCGTCAATTAATATAGGAACTCTCGTGTAATTGAAAGCGGAAACGATCAAATCAGATACCAGTAAGATTCTTGATCTATTGAAATAAATATACATCACATAAAAAAACAAAATATTTATGAACTTGAATTCTATTCTTATGATTGTTCCTACATGACAATTGTTTTTTTTTTAATTTTAATTGACTAAAAACAATTAACATAAAGCGCTATAACAGATTCAATATAAATCACCCTTAGCTCAACAGTGTTCATTAATTAGTGATTCCTACTCAATGTATTGATGTATTGATTTTTTTTTCGCATATCATCAGAACTTTATTCCGGATTGAAAACGACCCAGAAGTCGCGTATTAGAGTACAATCAAGTGCATTGCCAATTCACTGAAGAAAAACATTATTATCATTGTTTTATACCAAACAAATTTGAGTTTTGTGTTGTTTCCAGTATAAGACAGGTAGGTAAATTACATTTTATTGCATATTCACATAACCGTTGGCAAAAATAAAACATGAATCTGTAGGCAATTATACACACATACTTATATGTACACCATGTTATGGGACGACAGTGTGCAGTTTTATACACTTACATTAATATACACCTGATGTCAAAGATATTAAATTATGCTTACCCATAATAACATCACAGTAGCTAACGTCATCCTGCGAGGACATGATTTTTCTACGATTTCCCCAAAATGTTTTTATACGATTGTCATGGATTCGACCCGATTTGACAAGCAGAAATACTCCTGTGTGTTGTTATTCTCTATCATATTTTGCTTTTTTTACAAAAATGTTACTATTTATCTTAATAGATTAATATAACGTAGAAACCCGCGGTTTCGGAGTTCCGTGTTGTCCCGGAATTTACACTAGTGTCCACTACTGATGTCTCAGATTTTATACGATGAGTCTGTGAATTTATACGATAGATAATTCAGTCAAATGATACCACAGCTTTAATTACAGGATAATTATGAATTTTGTAACCAAAACATGCTAGATGAAATAAAATGAAGGGTTTATTTTCAAAATTATCTGTCGCAATGGGGTAACATAATGCCTAGTCAATATAATGCAGTATTATATACAAAAGATATCCACAAATCAAAGAAACTTTCTTATTCTCAAGTGAACATAGTATACCAGAATGCTGAGCCTCAATCAGATTAAAGAGTTTGTGTATTATACACAAAAGGTATCCGCAAATCAAAGAAACTTTCTTATTCTCAAGTGAACATAGTATACCAGAATACAGAGCCTCAATCGGATGCAATCTACGCTTAAAATTGAGTGTTTGACACTTCAGTTTTCATAACATAAGAAACCCTACAATGCGTACACATAACTAACTAACCCTTTCTGTAGTTAGACATCAAATTCGTTTATCGCTACCATCAGCGATATGGAGTCCCATATTTCTACACCCTGCTTTCCTGTTATCAATAAATACCACATTTCAGACAGCTACACTAACTTGTTGTCTGCGATAAAACGGGACTCATACTAGGGGGAAAATATGTATGTCGAACTATTTTTTATCGTCAATATGAACAAGATGAATTAAATGTTACATGTTGATTCATTATGAATATTTTGACACTGTTTTTCAATAAAATGACAGAAAATCGCTGTAACAGACACTCCCAACCAACGACAAAAGGTAAACATAAAAAAGATCTCGACTATCCGATTCGTGGGCAAAACTTTTTTGATGGACTGTGTTGTTCCTAGGGTCGACCGATCAAATGCAGTGATGTTGTGACTGATTCATTGTTTGCTTCTATATCAACAACTGGCATTTCATTGTAAACAGGATAACAAAATGTTACATTACATTACTTTGGAATTTTATTGATTTATTTATTTTATTTTATTATTATTATTATTTTTTTTATATGCTCTTAGTCACACTTGCATTTATATTTTCATTCCATTTTTATCACCATCTGAGCTATTTTTTTTATCAATGTAAGTTTTTGTGTAAGCAATATTTTAAATTTCATCAGTATACTGTTAAGAAATTAAAAAAAATACCTGTATTTGACACGAAATTAACGAGTGAAAAATCGGCGCAAATGAAGTAAATAATCGGCGCAAATGAAAGAAATATTCGGCGCAAATGACATGCAAATCGGCGCAAATGCAAAACGCCGAAGTGACAAACTGATGGTGGGGACAGATTTATTAAATTGATTTTATTTTCCTTGTCAGTAAGTCTATTAATAGGGTCTCAATGGGTTCCTTTCCTGAAATCCTGTCATTTTTCGACACTTTCCCCTTTTCAGGGGTGGGAAATATTCAAAAACTCTTTAAAAGAGGTTGATATTCCCGGTTCAAAAAGCGGATCCTGTGTCATTATCAACAGCCTTCCTCTTACTCACGTGCATTACTGCCATGATCCCGTTTTATGCTTTCTAGAAAGGCAAATCAAGCTTCCAAAATGTACCCAATGAAGCCCATTTAACATTATCCTTTTATGTTATTTCCACCGCAACTTCTTCTGAACGCAATCATATCAAGGTAAACTCTAAATGACATTGATTTCTCAACCATTTCACCATTTTATATTATATTTATTTATAGGATTTTACTTTTTGAGAAAACTGAGTTCTAAAATGAAAAAAGTAAATTCAAGACTAAAGATTATTTATAGAAAAGCGAACTGCTTGTCAGAGTGGTACTTGATATCGCTCTGACCCTCAAACAGTAAACAAACAAAAATCAAAAATGTAAACTCTGGTTGCTTAAGTATATAGTTTATATATAAAGGTTCATTAACGAACCAATTGTTTTCCCGCTGGTGGTCATACTTTATGTTTGTATTTGATAAAATTGGGAATTTTGATAAAGATCCAATCATTCCCCTTCAGTTAAGTTAAATTGCTTCAGTGGTTTCAGAGCAGATTATTAAAATTATTATCTCCAATTAGATCAAACGTTAGATCATGCTCTGCGCTGATAGCATTTTTTGCAAGGATCGAAATAAATGTGCAGTGTTTGTAAAGGACCTTCCATAAATCATTCCAATGCAGTTTACAAGCAGTTAAACATGCTGCAATAGTTCTATAAAAGATTATGAACATCACGTTTTCCCATGGGGCCTTGCGTTAAATTATTTTTCGTGTTGCCAAACATACAGAATGAAGTGAACAATTTTCGCCAAGAACTGCCCGTACATCATTCCTGTAAAATTTGGTTGAATTTGCTTCAGTGGTTTAAGAGTAGATGAAGAAAAATTATTTTATTATGATATTGCTAAGGTCGAACAAGTGGCAAAACTTTCAAATCCATTCATATTCGGAACTTTGATCTTACATGTGAAAGTACTGTGAAACTATTTGGTATTGATATTGATTATCAACTAAATTTTGATACTCATATTAGTACAATTTGCAGGAAGGCATCCCAACAACTAAATATTCTCAAACGTTTAGGTTCTTATTTGAACAGATTAAATAAGTTAACTATCTTTCATACCTTTATACTTAGTGATTTTAACTTTTGCCCTTTGGCCTGGCATTTCTGTACAGATAAAAATTCCCAAAAAATAGAAAAAGTGCAGGAAAGAGCACTCCGTTTTGTTTACGAAGATTATCATAGTTCTTATGAGGTATTACTACAAAAAGCTAAGGTGCCTTCCTTGCAGATTAGAAGAATGAGAACCATGGCTTTGGAAACATATAAAATAATTAACAAACTTGCACCTGTCTGTCTTCATGATCTTGTCCATATGAAAAATTCAAATTATTTTTTCAGATACAGTAACGTACTGGATATTCCACAGATAAAATCTACACGGTATGGTAAAAAATCTTTTAAATTTGCTGCACCTACATTGTGGAACAGCCTCCCAGACCATTTCAGGACTGAAAACAGCTTTTCGCAATTTAAGAGCCTGTTGCAGTCTTGGAATGGGTCCAAATGCCGCTGTTCTGCATGTAGGTGATTGAAATTCTGCTTNTGGCTTGCTTATTTTTTTATTATTTTTATTATTCTTATCTTTTCGTTTAAATTTGCAATTTTTTAGCTTCGATTTAAAATTTTTTATGCTTTAATTTTTAGTTAACAGTTCAGCTTTTTACTGATTATGTTGGTGTATCTTAAATGTTCAGTATATTTTATTGCTGCTTCAACTTTTGTTTGGTACACCTGTATGTGAAGTTTGAACAGGAGCCCAAAGAGGCGCTTGCCACGTGGGTCCTTGTTCAAGTCTATATACAGGCCTTTTGCTTTTTTGCTTTTTGCTTGCATGTCTTAGCTTATTTTAGTTTTAATTTTGCATGTGACTTGTGTTGTTTTATTGTTAATGTATATTCGGTAAAAAGCTCTTCAGAGCTTATGTTATATTGTTTATAAATGTACCGAATCAAAATAAAGTTTTCTTATCTCTTATCTTATCTTATAAATCAAAATCAAGATTCAAGCTTACAATTAGTACCTTAATAAGGTTACACAGTATATATACTATTGGTATCAAATGGGAAAAGTGACAATTGTACACTACAAGAAATGACTCCATAGTATTTTTTAATGTGGCTTTACATAGAATATACAGTGAAAAAAGAATGACCGAATACTCTTGTACGTATCTGTATCATAGAATGATTAAATCTCTGCATCTAGTGTCTGATACACTTTCTCATAAATATCTTTGCAACTACATGTATGTACCGACTTCAAATAGAGGTTTTAACGAGCAGTATTCTTTCTCACCATTTCATATCCGTGACATTCATTACATAAAGTAAATATTCCACAGATCTGAAAAAAATATTTGCCGAATTCGCCCACACATTGCAGCGGGAAATCTAGTGGTATAAAATTATCTCCCTTCTAGAAAAACTCTCCTGTGATTATAACAATTTCTGATCAAAATAAGAGCATGGCGACGAAAGTAAATAATCGACAAAATGCTAAGATTAAAAAAAGAAACAGACGAATACAATATTTAGTTCAAACGTCATTCAATTACCAGACCTTTGCTCTGTACGGAAAAATGATTAAACTTGTCCACCAGAAGGATTGATACGAGAATTTCTTAAATAACCAACTGTCGTGAAAAAAATATTCAATTGACAGACTGGTCAAAATCTATTGCTATCGAGTGTTAAAATGCATGTACCCTGACAAAATTGTATGTACAGATAGATTTTTAACATGCATCATTAATAGATCAATTTATTGACAATTACTGCATAAGAAACAATGTCATCCAAAAGGTCTTTCGTTGTTGCTAAGAAAATTATGTTGTCCCGAAACAGCACCATTTACCTTTTATACCCGAGATTTCAAAGGTAATTATCATCACAAGATTTCATTAGTTCAATGGTCAAGTCTACGTATCGATCAGGGAAAAGAGGCGTGTCTTTATTGAAAGAAACCACTTGTATGAGTGAGTAGTGATCGATTTTGTAAACAAAAATGGAAAGTAAAACAGCGAAATATCGTCTTTTTTTAATTTATTGTATCTGTACCGCTGCATGTACCCTGACGAAAATCTGCACATGAAAAGATTATTATTTAAAGAAAATGCATATTTTTTCTGGTCAGTGTCAGGGTTTAAGAAACGATACGATCCACAAGTCTATATAAGAGGAAAATTATCGAAAATATCATTTTTCTTCTAAAATATACAAAGTATCTTCAATCAAAAACTTTTTGTCATTTGTATATAAAGAAGTCTGTCACATGCACATGAAAAAGTAGAATATTTAGCTAGGCTATGGAATAGCCTAGCTATATAGATAGTTCTTGGGGGAGGTGAGGCGTACGCTATTGACCAATAGGAATTTCAGATTCTCGAAAATCAAAATGGCGTCCAGTTTCGTCCTGATAAAACGGGGCGGGGTTTAATTTTTCTGTTTCCTTGTGGAAGTTGAAAAGTATTGTAAACATTTACTATAGGTGGTACTGGGAACAGGTTTGTAGAGGATGATGGGATTGGTGTTGCAATATCGCTTAGCCAGATTTATAAATATAGATATGATAAAAAGAATAAGAACAGTAATGTATAAATTTAAAACCAGAAGTTAATAAATAAAGATGAGGTATTGTGCAATAATCAAAAATATACAAATACAATAAAAGACTTTTAAATTGTGGTTGTAGTTTGTTGAGATACTTAGGCAATGGAGAACGAAAGGTGGAAAGAGACAGAATTGTGTTTTTTTGCGGAAGAATAAAGAGCTACCGGTGTTTATTTGTGTGTGCTGTAAAAAGGTTTAAACGCTTCGAAGCCAAGTACACGAGAAAGAATTTAATGCAAAAGATGAGAGGTTGAAAGAAATGTTAAAAGGGGAGAAGCATATTGTGTGTAAAACGTGTAACTCTTATGTGTGTAAGGAGGCTATACCTCCTCAAGCAATGATAAATGATTTAGAAATGGATAAAGCTCCTTTTGAAGAATTAAATACGCTAGAACACCATTCAATTTCTCCAGTTTTACCATTTTACAAAATTGTGATTTTACCTAAGAGTGATCAGCAAGCTGTGCATGGTCCAGTTGTGTATGTAGAATCCGACATTACAAAAATAACGAAAATTATTGATTTGAGTATACAAATACATCATGAGCCACCACACCCTTGTCAACAAAACACGCAATTTTCTATCCAAGGCTATTCCATAGCCTAGCGTATCGTTTTTATTTCATAAAAACCATTATCCGATTTATATCATCCACTTATGTTTATAAAGTCCCCTCGTGTTTTCTAGTTCACATTATAAGTAACTTTTAAAGCACCTAACAACAGACCTAAACATTGCAATCGACTTTTTTATCTTTTCTAAACGAGAGCTCACATTCTTTTGTTTAAATACCACTGGTTATCGGACTGATTGTGCAAAAAAAAAAATCACTTAACGTTCATTTGCCTTTTTATTCGCAAAAATTAGCTTCGTTTGTCATTTATATTTCTGTTTGTTTGTAAATTCGTCATTTTCTTAAAAGTGGGATGTAATACACGGGAATAACTACACTCTTTAATCAAATTGCATCGTTTAAATTCCTGGACCAATCGCATAAAAGCCAGGTCTATTCGTGTAAAAGTCAGGACACATTAAAATTGAAAATCAGGCATTACTGTCTTCCAGAACAATTCAGGTCGTTGTTCTCTTGTAAGATTTCGATGTATTTGAAGTATCGATACTGCGAGTGATTTTATTTTAAAATTTCTGCTTTAATTATAAAAAATTATAAAAAAAACTGTATTTTTAATGAAACTGGAAATTTGTATATATTTCAAATATGCGTTCATGAATTTGAAAGTTACAAAGGTGTAGTATGATATATGATAACTATTTAAGATTTACTATTCAAATTTAAGGAAAACAATCGATCTTAAGAACTATGTTGAAAGTGTCTTTTCAATATTATTCGTGCTGAATCCAGGACAATCGGAGAAGAGCAGGACAATTTATCGTGTAAAAGCATGTCTTCGCATGACGACGTTACCTACTGTGTGTTTCTTCAAGAGATTGGTGTAATAAAAAATAGTTTTAAGCAATAAACATGTAATGCAAAAATATATCACGTCCTTAGCTGATTTTGGCTTTAAATTTAGATTATATTGGCTATTTTGTTCTCTATCAGTTTTTACACATTTTTGAGTTAATGGTCTTCCAAACGTTTTGATTTTATCTGCACTGAAGAGACATAAGTTGTCGAAATGCGCATATGCAGAAATTAAATTCACAGTAACTTCGGTATTTAGTTATCCTAAAACTCTGAGTTGGCCCTTGACTTCAGTCATTTTTCAAGACCTGTATAAGTAGATTTATACGCTTATCCTGGAAAAATATAAGATTTTCAAGTTTGTCGCTGTTTTTGTTTATTAAAATGTCAGATTTTTCGTATATTCTGAAACACTTTGTCTTGACACCTGTAGCAGAATTCTTATATTCAAGTTTTTATCATTATTTTTACTCCTGGACTAGAGATCTATGCCCATTTTGTAGCCATACTGATTTACATACTGATGGAAGGACATGGGTAACCTTATATGCCCTTCGCTAGTGGCGAGCATCATGAATTGCAAGTTAAATCCCCATCATTTTTAGGGAGCTTTGACTTCAATTACTTAGTATTATACACAGTTTACTTTAACAGCTATCAGAAAAATGCCCAAATTAAAATAAAGTACAAATATACTACACTATTGTCTTTCGATATACAGAATTATAAGACAACAGCAACGTACTAAATTATGCATCGAAGCCAGCCTGCCATTTGTTCATTTACATGTTGGACCACCCTTGCACATATTTTATTTCACAGGGCAAAGTTCCCTGAAACTAGCATATATTTCAATATTTTTATTGCCACTATGCACAACTATATGATATACAAATAAAACTTGAATTCAAACAAATGACTGTAAAAATAAACACCGTACAAACAGAAAATTAAGTAAACATTTCAAGAGCCCCGTGTCCTTAAATTCATTAGAATGTTTTAGGAGGAAATTTATTTTTATCGGATTAGGAGTACTTGGAATGAGGATATGGATAACTTTACCTAAATCTATGTACTAAATTGCAGAAAGTCAAAGAGACAATGAATAAATCACTATGTAATTACCTCTATCTTTTTGACAGTAACTTCGGCATTTTCTTATTTTTTAATACCTCCTTTTTTTCAATGAATAAACTGTTGCGACTTATTCTATATTTTTTATTAGCTTTCTATACTCAAAACTTACTTTACAAAATAGATAACTTTCTTCAGAGATCTTATAGAATTGTTTAATAGTCAGGCTTACTATTGTCATCAATGTTTGGTATTTTCTTCTTGAAAAAAATCATAGATAAATATATAATTTTATAACTTATTTATCTCTTAAGCTTTTGTCATTTCCTTAAAGAGTATACCTTAATTGTATCGAAATTAATTATTGTATTCAACACGTCCTCATGATACACTAAAATCACAAATCAAAGGTACCATTCAAAAAGCCATAGCCGATTCAAAAAATATGTTGTATTAGGCTATAAATCCACATTTTTTTAAAAACCAATTTAAAACGAAAAGTATGCTATGATGAAAAACAGGTGAGCAGTATACATGTACTTGATTATCAACAGCAAGTTCTCATACCAATGGACACTGATTGTGCTTTTCTCCTTGTTTTTTATTCCTACGAGACTGAATTTCTTCAAGGAATCGTAAAAATCATAAAATAAAAGATTCTAGATACTTGAATCTCACTTATAGATTATCTCCTTTCCATCAATAACTCAACTTTTGCTGCATAGATCCCATTAATTCATCCACCAGAACTAGAGATAAAGGAAACGACAGAAACCACTAGATCTACATCTGTTTTTTTGACTTACATCTCGAATTTGACGAAATGGTCATCTCAGTACTAAAATTTACGACGCGGGTAATATTCCAGCTTCTCCTGCTTCCGGAGTGTATGTTTCACAGCTGATTCATTTCACAAGAGTTAGCACAAATTTTACAGACTTTCTCATTAGACAAAGTATCTCCATGACCGCCTTATTAATCAAGGCTTAAAAAAATTGAAGTTTCGGTCAGAACTCTGATTTAAGATTCCTTTTTACTCAGAATTGGGATGATCATTTCTTTAAACTGTCTACGACTTTTCAATAACAATTGGTGCTGAGTTTCTACTGGACACTACCCGGCACAATGGAAGGGGAGCTTTTGCCTGCCATAAAACCGGTTTAACCCACCATTTCTTTTGAAATGCCTGTAGCAAGTCAGGACCATTACGGTCGACATTTTTTTCCAGTGGTTTCCACCTGATTTGTCATGTTGTCTCATGGACTTCCGCTCTTGACAACTCTATTCGGTAATTTTGTTAAAACCACATTTTCTATGTCTTTGTCTTCAGATAGCTTTAACGACCTTAAATAAATTTATACACTTATGTGTTCCCATGGGTGTTTTTAAATGATAGGGCGATAATTTCAAGAAGAAACAATTAATATGCAATACCGTGAATCGGATATTCAGGAGTAATATAATCAGAGGCTCACATTATTGTGTATAGATCACCTGCTGGCTACTGATTTATAGATTAAATGAATAATCTGAGGTGAGGTGACAGCTAATTGTAAGTTTAATCATTAATCTTTTAGATTTCTGTCATGTTAAAATGCCTAGTAAATATCAATTTGATGTGTGAAACAGTTTTCCAAGAATGAAGAATTTACAATATTCTGCCATAGATTTCAACATTAAGGTGTATTTTTTGTGGCGACCACTTTTGATTTCTGTTTGGTACAAATATATACATTTTGGAAGATGACTATCATGTTACAATGCCTAGTTAATATAAACTTTATTTATAAAACGAAACGGTTTCAATATTTTACAATTTGCAACACTTTCCCATAGGTTCTTATATTTTAAACTATGCTTAATGTTTGTCCGTTTAAGATTTGTGATCGGTACAAACATATAAAATCTGGTAGATGACCATCATGTTAATATGCCTACTTGATATATGAATCTATTTTCAAAATTAAGCAATTAAGAACATTTCACTAGGATCAAATGTTAAACTTCGATATGTAGTGGCGAACATCTTAGATTTATGATCGGTACTAAAATCATACATTTGATAAATGACCAACATGCTACGATACCTAGTATCAACCTAATATGTCAAATGGTTTTCAAACGCGATCCTGACGGTCATCTGTGGAGATTGTAGTTTTTGATAAGCTGTACACTTTTGAAAAATGGCTCAAAACACGTTAAAATTCACAGAAAAAGGACAATAATCCTACATGGTTCAGCAAATTTTCTTCAAAAATTGCAGCATAGGTAGGTTTGACATGCTTAAAATTTTGTAATATTACATAACATATATTACCCTTCGTTTTTAATGTATTAGACGATTATAACAAAAATTTTGTAAATTAAACGGAAAAGGGCAATAACTTGACGAGACGGATTTCCTCTTTTCTTTCAAAATTGCAGTGCGGGTAGATCTTGCCATATTGATCTTTTTTATCAATGTCAGATTTTTGATATCTGTAACAGTTCTTTTATTTAGTTGCAAAACAGTAATTAACACCCCCAAAAGTTATATTTTGGTAACAATGGCCAAGTTGTTTGTTTGTTATTTTTCGAACTAATCGAACACATTTTTGAAAATGCATAACCTAGGGATGATTCAACGATAAAAGTAAAGTGCTGGCAAAACTCACATGACCTTTTAGGCGAGTTGCGCTAATTAACATAGTTTTATTTGTAGTTGGTATATTTATATATATTGTGAAGTTGTTAGAATAAATAATTTTATAGATTTGTATCAAATTCTAATATGAGAACAATGGAAACCATGACGACCAGAAATATGAAAATCTTCAATAACATTATGAGCGACGTAACAACAGACTTTACGCCTAAACAAACGACGTTATAATATGTTTTGTGCACAAAAACGTCAGTAAATCTTTTGTAATGGCTGCCATTACCGTATACACTATAGGCCCGCCCAGATCATCATATATCATATTAGAATCGAAATAATTCATGTTCGCCGGTGGTTTGTAGTCGATTTACATATGGGTGTCTATAATTTTTCATTTATTTTACCCCTCGCTCCCCTGCACTAGGCTCTGGGTAAAATATTAACGAAAATAATGACCATCCATATAAATCTCCAACAAACCACCGGCGCCCAAGAATTATTTCTTAAATATATTAGCAAAGAAAGCACAAAGAAATCACTTGGCACAAGTCGTCCGTCGTAGCTTTTCATTTAAAGGGCCCTCCTTTGAATTGAAAACCACTGGACCAATGTGTACTTTTTAAATCAATATATCCTGTCTTTTTTCATTTTTGAATATATTCAAAACACGTTAATTCTTATTCATGTGATTTGAAAATATTATTAGATACAATTTACTGCATACCAATGTCTATATGATTCTGATTACTTACTAATCAAAGTATTTTCACATTCGTGTTGGACTAATCATAGAAGCTGATTAACCAACATATACTGTCCAATATTCATTATGTCATCATTTATTTGTAGTCGACATATACAAATATGATAAGGCGCGGCCAATTTGATTTTCAAGATGGGGTGGGAACTGGGAGTTTTTCTTCTATTTCCTGACCAGCAATTCATTTGGTTGAAAAATATTATTCAATTTCGGAAATAATGTCCCGGCTGGGGTGAAAATTCCAAGTCCCCCTTGAAAATAAAATGATCCGCGTCTTAGCAAGGTTATTACAATTGTCTCGTTATGAGTCGAGTTTTTCTTTATAATAATCAGGAGAAAGCAACCATGTAAGAATAATACGACCGAAATGATTTTTTTTTTTTGTGAATATCATCAATGCAGATACACATTTGTCACTATTTTTTTTTAAACTATAACTATACCTAATGTATCTTACCTGTTGCAACCTTATCCTTCTTCTATCTATTTCCTACCCACCTAATGTTCATCGTGTACTATGTTACAACTCTAATTTTTTACGATGAGGAATGACCCCGTTACCGAAAGCTATATATTTATATAGCCTAGGTGGGCGCTGGACATAGTGCAGGCGGTGTTGCCATAGATGACGACAAGCAGGGGTTCAAATCCAGCCGAGGACCTTGCTGGATTTTCCGATGTTAACAGGTTTAAAAAAGATGATTTTCATCCCTGTTGGCATTCGGAATCATATATTCTACCTTTGCAGCTCACCTTACCAACACTTTATTATTCATATTATATAGAGCTGTGTGCAACACTATTAACTATATACCTAATGCATCTTACCTGTTGCAACCTTATCCTTCTATCTATTTGCTACCCACCTAATGTTCATCGTGTACTATGTTACACGATTTACTATGTTACTCTAGATTTCCTACGAGGAGGAATGACCCGGTTACCGAAAGCTATATTTTTATATAGCCTAGGTGGCCGAGTGGTCTAGGGCGCTGGACATAGTGCAGGCGGTGTTGCCATAGATGACGACAAGCAGGGGTTCAAATCCAGCCTAAGACCTTGCTGGATTTTCCGATGTTAACAGGTTTAAAAAAATGATTTTCATCATTGTTGGCATTCGGAATCATATATTCTACCTTTGCAGCTCACCTTACCAACACATTATCATTCATATTGTTAATTTCAACGCGATGAACGAAACGGTTTTCAAAAATAAACCAAATTTTACCGTAGGTCCAATGTTAATGTTCTTCCCCGTAACTTTCCTCTCTGCTGAGATATGTAAGGATTGTACTTTTTGATAAGCTGAAAATATCTTTCAAACATTGAAACGATGTCAAAACAAATAAAAATCGTTAAAAGTAAATTCATTAGATTTTCCTCAAAACTACACGATATGAAGTTTTCGAAATGTTACACAACATTTCAATATAGTAGAAAAAAAAGAAACAAAACAAATAGAAAACATTACTACGGAGGAGCAATAACTACAGGACGGGTTATCAAATTTTCCTCAAAATTGGATGTTAGATGAAGATCTTATTATATTGATCATTTTATATCATGTAGAATTGTTTTGAGTTATTTGAAATAAAAATTAATTTAATATTATGCTCTGGTTTTTTGTACCAGTGGACGTTTTGCTTGAACTTCGGACTTCAATTTCACATAACATGTGATTCAGACCAAGTTTGGTCAATACCGGCTCAGCAGTTTCTTTGTAAAAAGTTAACACCACCGACGTAGACGAAGCCTGATGCCAAGTGATGGCCTTAGCCGACGTGGTCTTTCGGATCAGATGAGCTACAAAGTTACAGATTTTCTCTTCAGTATTTCTTTTTTTAAATCGATGGTAAAAGGTAAAAGGTAAAAGGATCGCTGAAATTTAAAATGTCTGGTACCTTCTTTAAATGTACTAGTTATTTTGTTATGTCTCAATGTATGTAGCCTTAATTAACAAAATGGCAAAGTGAATTGCTCCAGACACTGACTTGAGAAGCCTCATGAAATAGGAAGATTACAACATCTTTTCCAGTTTTTCAACAAGTGCGACAAATCATAAAATCGTAGCTAAAATGATTCTACATCAAATGTTATACTAGTATATCTGCATTAAATCTGTATCATATTGCTAAGGACTTTATTTGTTTTTTTTCTGTCTCTACTTTTTAACTAAGCTCTGAATACGCGCAAAAATTGCTTTGGCTTTTGAATTACGGCCTTCCTTTTGTTCGACCATTTTTTGCGTTGACAATTTTTTATTCGAAGTTTCAGATGATTTCAAGTTATTAGTAAAACTCTGACGTCTGGTGTGCTCCTGTGAGTCGGTTTCAATCGACTCAAGTGAAGACATTGAGACTGAACTATTAATAGAATTGCTTGACGCCGAAGACCGAAACAAATGTTTTGTTGAAGATCTTTTAACCGATTTTGTTTTAAGTTGACTGTCCCTTTCCTCTTTGTCATCCAAAGGTGCGGTTACAGAGCATGC
Source organism: Modiolus philippinarum (assembly GCA_002080025.1). Taxonomy (NCBI): domain Eukaryota; kingdom Metazoa; phylum Mollusca; class Bivalvia; order Mytilida; family Modiolidae; genus Modiolus; species Modiolus philippinarum. The sequence continues at coordinate 89,639 of MJUU01011876.1, read as the reverse complement.
CAAACGGTCCCAGAACCATTCCATCAAATCTGATTTTGTGAAATCACATATTGTTACATGTCTAAGGATATCTGGTAAATGTAATCTTTCCTCTAGTAGAACAGGTATTAGTCGTTTCTTTCTTGCTCCTGTAAGTGAAAAGTAACAATTCTATTTGTAGTAATTCTATAGTTTCAGAAAAGTCTAAAACTTTAAGAAATGCTTAAACAAGGTAATTTATGGCAGTGTCTTTATTTCTTTCATAGTTTACAAGACTGGTCTTATTGAAGATATGAAGAGCCCAAATGCCATCAAGCTTTTTATATGACATTTTATATGACATTTTTATATGAGCAAGTTTTATTCGGGGTAAAAAGATAGCTCCGATATACTTGATATATTATTGTTGAAAAAACTTCAACTTTTTGTTTATATTACTTACTCTTTATGTTATTTTCTTTAAATGTAAAAAGCCACTTAACACTGTTTACAAATGACTGTATTCTTACTGTTTGGCTACTCATGTGTGTTACAAATCGACCTTGATGATGCCACTTTATGCGAGTTATTTTTTCATACCAATGTTCATGATGTTTACAAAACAACGACCTTAACGAGAATATTGTGGTGTCACATCCTAGCGTGACAATGTAACAATTGTAACTATAAATATTAGTCCATGGGCCGGAATAACCCCCCNNNCCCCCCCCCCCCCCCACTTCCGAACCCCACCCATTTTTTTAAGTCCGCATACATCCCCTCTTCAAAATAAAACATGTTAACACGAGCATAACCTGCACCCACTTGGGCACTTGGGGAATTTGGCCCATTTTTAGCCCCACCTACAGAAATTTTGGAAAATTTCGTTTGTCGTTAAAGTTTTTCTTTCAGTTGCTTCAAAATGTTGACAAAATGCTTTCAAGTTATAAAAACGTGGTATTAAATGATTGCTTATTGTATGAGCTTTACAAAGAACCCAAGTTTTTACAATTTTCATGCCCCATACGTTCTATAGCGCAATTAAACGTACCCCTACCCCAATGAAATATTGACGAAAAAACTTATATTTTCATTGAAATTGTGTAAGTTTGATGGTTCAGAGAACCCGAAGTGCATCTCAATTCCCGATTCTGAAAATTGTTTTGGCTTTTCAATCTAATTTCTTCAATATAAAATAGGTTAAGACAATGTAAACATATTTAAGATGACCAAAATTTTATTTTCAAATATACCAAATACAGGGACCTTTGAATAATTTCGTTTTTGAATAAGTTTTGTCTTTCTTTTGCCTAATATTATTTTTAACTAAACAAATATCATTTAAAATAGGTATCAAATGAAAGCTTATTATATTTGCTTTACAACCATAACAAATAATGGCCGTTTTTAGGTAATATATACATCATATATCAATAAAACTTACCCCTACCCCAACAAATTTACTCTAAAATTGTCAATTTTTTGTCTATTTTCGCATAAAAAAAGCCAGAAGACGCAAAATGTGTGATGTATAGGACAATGTTGCATAAATTATATTATGATTTTATATTTTAACAGCCATTTGTTGACTTAAACTCAATATTTTGCCCGAAATTGGTGAAAAATGGGAATTTTCAACATTTCAGAATTGTCCAAAGTCCACTGCTATATCGTTATATATGCCAAATCTGGAGGATATTTCTGCAACTATGCCAATTAATTGTACCAACCGACACATTTGGTGTCTTAAAACATTGCTAAGAAAAACAAGGAGTGTTAAATGTGACTCTGATTACAGAAAATCTTACCCCTACCCCAACAAATTTTCCCTGAAATTGTCAATTTTTTGTCTATGTTCACATAAAAATAATCAGAACACGCTAAACATGTGTTGTATAAGACAATAATGCATGAATTACATCAGAATGTGGTATTTCAACAGCCATTGGTCGACTAAAATTCAATATTTCACCAAAAATTGATGAAAAATGGGAATTTTCAACATTTCAGATTTGCTCGTATTTCATCGTTAAATCGCAAAATATGTCAAATGTGTAGAATATATCTGCAGATGTGCCATTTAAGTGTCCTAAGCAATACATAAATTGTCTAAAAACATTGATTAAAAAAACAAGGAGTGTTATATGTGACTCTGAATACCGGAAATCTTACCCCTACCCCAACAAATTTTCCCTGAAATTGGTGATTTTTTGTCTATGTTTGCATAAGAATAACCAGAACATGCAAAATGTGTGTTGTATATGACAATGTTGCGTGAATTACTCCATGATTTGGTATTTTAACAGCCATTGGTCGACAACAACTCATTATTTCTCCCCAAATTGATGAAAAATGGTAATTTTCAACATTTCAGAATTGTCCAAAGTTCACTGTTATATCGTTATATATTCTTAATCTGGAGGATATATTTGCAACTATACCAAATAATTGTACAAAGCGACACATTTGGTGTCTTAAAACATTACCAGGAAAAACAAGGAGTGTTAAATGTGACTCTGATTACAGAAAATTTTACCCCTACCCCAACAAATTTTCCCTGAAATTGTTGTTTTTTGGTCTATGTTCGCATAAAAATAACAAGAACATACAAAATGTGTGTTGTATATGACAATGTTGCATGAATGGTATCATACTTTGGTATTTTAACACCCATTGGTCGACTAAAACTCAATATTTCTCCCCAGATTGATGAAAAATGGGAATTTTCATCATTTCAGATTTGTCCATAGTTCACTTTTAAATCGCAATATGTATCAAATCTATAGAATATATCTGTAGATATGCCAATTAATTGTTCTAAGCGATACATTAGATGTCTTAAAACATTATTAAGAAAAACAAGGGGTGTTGAATGTGACTATCTTACCCCTTCCTCAACACATTTCCCCCAAAATTGTCAATTTTTTTTTGTCTATGTTGGGATAAAAATAACCACCACAAGCAAATTCTACGTTGCATATAACAAAGTTGCATGATTACTATCATAATTTGGTATTTCAAATCCCAGTTGTCAGCTTAAACTCAATATTTTGTCCAAATTTGATGAAAAATGGAAATTTTTAGCATTTCAGATTTGTCCGAAATTCACTTTTAAATCAGTATATGTGGCAAATCTGGAGGATTTATCTGCAGATATGCCAATTTATTGTCTTGCAATTATTTTTGTAATTTTCGAAATGTAATCCAGACCACCTGTTTTAATGCCCACATCTCATTATTTTATAACGCCAAGTTTTCTTACATTCGACTTGATGAGTGCCCTGTGTTTGTCTATATGTTGTAGTTGTCCACTAGCTTAAGACACTAGTGCTTTTGTCGGGCAAAGGATGACAGTGATTGTAAGAGCACTTTGTCAGTTTAATTGATGTTTGTTGACAATCCCGCATCCATGACCAAGAAAGACATGGATGTAGCGTTGCTCGACAATTAGCAAAGAATTCCGCTTAAACCGGTGCTAGGGGCCGTCTTGAACTTACTATGAGGTATGAGCAAAGCTCATTGTTGAAGGCCTCATGGTGACTTCAAGCTGAAGAACAACAATAAAAGCGTTGTTCCTTTGCTTGTTTTTTACCATGTATATGTAGAGACTTTGTCTCATGGGCATTTACTCCATATCCTTTTATTCACCATTTACGACTGGAGTTTGTCTCTCCTGCAGTGCGGAGTCCGTAAAACGATTCCCCGTGCGAGAGATGTATGCTCTCTATATATTTCAGTTATGGTGTACTTGTGCGTGAGAGAATTTCTCATATGGATATACTATTGATACTTTCAAATTTTGGCAATTATTTTTGTAATTTTCGAAATGTAATCCAGACCACCTGTTTTAATGCCCACATCTCACTATTTTATAACGCCAAGTTTTCTTACATTCGACTTGATGAGTGCCCTGTGTTTGTCTATATGTTGTAGTTGTCCACTAGCTTAAGACACTAGTGCTTTTGTCGGACAAATGATGACAGTGATTGTAAGAGCACTTTGTCAGTTTAATTGATGTTTGTTGACAATCCCGCACCCATGACCAAGAAAGACATGGATGTAGCGTTGCTCGACAATTAGCAAAGAATTCCGCTTAAACCGGTGCTAGGGGCTGTCTTGAACTTACTATGAGGTATGAGCAAAGCTCATTGTTGAAGGCCTCATGGTGACTTCAAGATGAAGAACAACAATAAAAGCGTTGTTCCTTTGCTTGTTTTTTACCATGTATTTGTAGAGACTTTGTCTCATGCGCATTTACTCCATATCCTTTTATTCACCATTAACCAATACATATGTTATTTAAAGACTGTTCAGAAAAATAGGGAGTGTTCAATTTGACTCTAAATACTGAAAATCTTACCCCTACCCCAACAAAATTAAACTTAAAAATCTCCAAAATATGACCGTCTGTACATATAAATGAACAAAGCATACTAATGTTTTACTTTCTTTGCAAAAGATGCATTTGATACATCATAATATGTAATTTTGACACAATATGGGTAAAATTGAATATTTTGGACGATTATCGTGAAAAATGGGAATTTTCAGTATTTCAGAATTTTCCAAAATTCAAAGTTAAATCGCTGAATAACTGCCCTTAAACCGGGCGCATGATCTGATTTTTGATATATGGGAGCCTCTTTGTGTTTTGGTGTTTGAAAATGATATATCATTGGACCTTTATACAATGTTTTAGCTTTTCAAGCTGAATAAAATGAAATAAATTTTGTTGAATATGTGTGGTAAGGGGTAATATGTTTGTAATTTATGAGACTGTAGTTAGTCTAAAAGAATAAAAAGCATACTTTCTAATAGCTTAGATATAATGAAACGATATTTAATCAACATTTTCAAGTTATATATCAATTTCATGAAGTAATTGCATCTCAAAGTCAAAACAGCAGAAATTCTGAAAAACGGAAAATTCTCATTTTTCATACAATTTCGGACAGAAGAGCCGAAAACAGACCTTTTGAAAAGTTTTAATGTACTTAAATGATCTTCTGCATGTCAGTTTTAGTGAAATACACACCAGAAATCCCATTAAACATTATCTTTAATCATTTAGAGCCTGAATATTTCAAATTTTCTCTCAATTTTTAGGGGGAGGGGTGCTAATTTTGACATTTATGAACCTATAATACGTCTGAAACTGAAATTTTTGCATACAATTTGTTGCTAACATATCATAAATTATTATTGGATCGGCAATTATTAAATATATATTCAGATTTTTACGACCCTTAAGTCAAAAAGTCGAAAATGTGAAAAATCTAAAATTCCGAAAAATTCCATTTTTCAAAAATTTTATACCGAAAATCAAAATTTTATGGACTTTATAATGGGTTTATTTTCCAACATTGTATCACAACTGATAAGTTAGGCATAAAAAAGTACCCAAACTTGTGTTCATTGTAAAGCATATTAAATTAGCTTTAAATTGATACTAAATTTCAGTACAAATTACTTATCTGTAAAAAGTTATGGAGCTTAAAAGATGAAACTTAGGTTAAACCGAAAATGCAATAATTTTTCGGGTGTACTATAAAAGTGGCCCTATACTGTCTATGCGTGCAGGTTATGTTCGTGTTAACATGTTTTATTTTGAAGAGGGTACATAGAATGACTGAAAAAACCGGTCTGGTTCGGAAGTGCGGGGGGGGGGGGGGGTGCACGGAAAGAGGGTTCCAGCCCACGGACTATATATTATTAGTTGAAATACCAACATTTAGAATACCAAACATGAACATGTTATATATGCCATAAGCAAGTTACAACTTCTAAAGAATGATTATGTTTATAAGTATTTTAATGTTGTTTTCGGAGCAGCACTAAATATGGAAAGGCGTGACAGGGAAATGCAGATTCTAACTGAACAGAATCACACTAAGGATATGCTGTCATTATTTTACATTATTCATTGTAATTATAAATTTACAGTTTACCTGGTTCTAATGAATGTGCAAACTTCACCTGGAAATCACAAGCTGCACTATGGAGGAAGTCGTGTGATACAACTATTATTATTCTTCTACACCTTTTAAAATACAAAAAATAGTGCGTTGCTTTTTATAACTATCAAATACACTGAATGTTTGGATGAATTATTTAAGTTTCATATAGTTGTTTCGCCAAGTAAGTGAACTGTAAACAGAAGCTTATTACATCAACAAGGACAAGAGCCAGACAGACACTAGTGATTATCTCGTGCAAAATTTAAAAATATCTGGACAATTAATATATACACTATAAATAGTCGCCATTGTGTTCTTATGCAGTTCTCTGTCTTTTAAGATATATAATTTGTGTTATCAAAATGCAGTATGGGAAACATTCTCTTTTCATCG